>VMDO01008454.1:10244-83977 GCA_007922755.1 Pedetes capensis
GCTAAGCAGGGTCAGGCCTGGTTAGTACCTGGATGGGAGACCACCTGGGAACACCAGGTGCTGTAGGCTTGGGAGAAGGACCTGGCAACCCCCTCCCAAAAATCAATCTGCCATTGAAAACCCTATGAACAGCAGAGAAGCACTGACAATAGTGTTTCCCCTGTTGTACAGAGGGTCGCTATGAGTTGGATACCGACTCTACGGCACCTAACAACAACAACAACAGGGGAATGTGTGGCCTAGTGGTAGAATGTTTGTATAACATGTGCTGAAGCCCTGGGTTCAGACCCTGAATACAGAAAGAAGGAAAAAAAGAAAAAAAAGGGGGGGGCGGGGAGAGAGAAACAGAGACAGAAAGAAAGAAAAAAGAAAGAAAGAGAAAGGAAAAGAGAAAGGCAAGAAAGAAAGAAAGAAAGAAAGAAAGAAAGACAGACAGACAGACAGACAGACAGACAGACAGACAGACATAAAATAAAATAAAATTAGGACTCAAAGCTGGCAAAGTGTACTTTGATGGGACTGTGACCAAACTCAAAGTCTCATTATGGGTGCCCTTTAATTCAATTTGCTTTAGGTAATTGCATGTAATTACTCTCTCTGTTCACAATTTCTAAGGAGGACAAGAGGACCCAAAGGGGGCCAGCCTCTTAAAGATAGTGGTGTTTCTAGCTGCTCCTTTGTGCATCTTTTCCTGTATATGTTGAAGGAGTGTGTCAGAAATATGGTCTTTAAGGGGGCCAGTGCCTTAAATAACTAAGACTTGTATAAACAATGGTCCCTCTTCCCAATCTGTCACCATTCTTCATCTCTGAATTTGCTTTCTAGCCCTTTTGGAACCTGAGGAATAGTAGTGAGTATTGCTTATAATTCTGCTCTCTGCTCTACCTAGTCCCCTTGGCTTTTGAGTAATCTGATGGTAGTATGGAATGAAAACTTCTTTGCAATTAAATAAGAGTATGCCAGATGGATTAAGATATATCTAATCTGGTGTGGGCACTTTAATTTATCATCATAGCAGTTTCCACCTTGTCAAACAATTCTATATTTTTAGTACTAAGTTTGCAGTCAACAGTATTCATTATTTTAATTAAAAAGATTCTGTGATTTCTTTTCCAAATATGGTACTAAGTGTTCTTGGGGGAATACCACTGCTTATAAGAAGAGTGAGTTGTATGGTAGTCTGTGGTTTTATAGACTTCCAATTAAGTAAATGTGTTAATCTATTATGATCAAAATAATCTAAAAATAGTGGACGTGTCTGTTTTCACTGGATGCCATCTTGTTAGTGGTAATATTGTATAGGCATAATCTAATAATAACAACTAACATTTATTTAGTTCTTATGACAAATGCTAAGTGCTTTACATGTACAAATTCACAAAGATCTTCCCTCTGAGAGAGCTGCTGGCGGTATCCTCATTTTATAGATAAAGAAACTAAAGCTCACCCAATTCAAGAAATTAGGTCAAAGTTAAACAGCCAGTAAGAGACAAACCAAGATTCCAGCCTGAGCAGTGTGTCTGGAGCCACAGCTGGCTCCCAACCTGGTTAGTCCTCCCAAGGGCCACTGGTAGGCACAAACCACTTTTTGTCCCATTGATGTTTTAGTTGAAAGGTCAACAATTAACATGAAACACTTGGGGGAAATAAGAAAGTCTGTGGTTCTATTTGGAGATGGTCCCACAGTGTGTGATTCAAGGGCACAAGGTAAAACTTAGCTTTGAAGGCTAGAGGAAGCTTGAATTAAAAGCTATAAATTTGCTCAGTTGCCAGTCCTTGAAGTAGTGATGGATAGCGCTACCTCTTCCTCCGCACAGATCAACAAAAGTCCAAACCTCTCATTTTCAAAGCAAACAAAATTCTGGCTGGGAACATCGTGGTTTTTTTTAAAGAAATTCTTCTGTTTCTTAGAAGTAAATGCGGCAGTCAGTTTTATTTGTTAATACATTTGTTCACCGTCCAGATGGGAATCCTCTCTTCATCTGCTTTCTATCACTTGCTTTCTTGCCCTGTCTTGCCATGTGTCACTTCTTTTAGGGAACAGCATGGCCTGAGACCCCCACGTATCTGTCAGCTTGTCATGCTGTGGAGGCTTGCGTGTTGCTGTGATGCTGAAAGCTATGCCACCAGTGTTTCAGATACTAGCGGGGCCACCTATAGTGGACAGGTTTCAGCTGGACTTCCAGACTAAGACAGACTAGGGAGAAGGACCAGAAGCCCACTCCTGAAACAATTAGGCATTGAAAACCCTAGGAATGGCAGAGAAGCACTGTCAAATCTTGTGCTGGAAAATGAGCCCCTCAGGCTGGAAGGCCTTCAAGAAACAACTGAGGGAGAGTTGCCTCCTCAAAGTAGAGTTGACTTTAATGATAGAAATGAAGTAAAGCCCCTGGGACTTCTTATTGCTGATGTGGCACAACTCAAAATGAGAAGAAACAGTGGCTGCAACATTGGGCTCAAACTTACAAAGATCATGTGCATGGTACAGTGTGGGGTAGTGTTTTGTTCTGTAGGACATAGGGTCACTATGAGTAGTATCCAATTACAATATGGCCTAAGAACTGCATAAAGATTTAACTGGGCAGACCCTAGACCAACTGCCCCAGTCCCTCACATGTCAACCTTGTTTCATTTCTCAGCATCAATCTCTTTATTTGCCGAACACCAAGGAATACAATAAAGGCCACCTCATGAAGTTCTTGGGAAGTTTAAGCAACAGATTTCAAATTGCCATCATAATACCCATAGGCTTGCAGTAGGTGTGAAAGTAATATATTGTAGTTCCCTCCTTCCCTCCTTCTCTCTTACTCCATTGCCCTGCAGTTTGATGGTGTGGGGTTTTGCTAATCAAAAGCAATTCTTTCCTAATGGACAAGGAATACTTTTGGCTGCACTGGAATTCTTGAGAAAGGCTGGTGTGTTTGCTTGCATGTTAATGCTTTTTTTTCCTTAGTGCAGTGGCTATAAACTCTAGCAAGTATGAGAGTGGATTCTTTTTCATGCATGTACAGTTGTCAAAGCTGTAGGCAGGATTCCTGGCCTGTAATCATCCTTCAGATTCCAGGAGACTAGGAACCATGGATCTATTTCTTATGGTCACAGGAGTTCTCTTTGAAATTTTTTTATCCATCCTCTCAATCATTAATTTATTGAATTAATGATTGTGTGTGTGTGTGGAGAGAGGGGGGAGAAGAGAAAAGAAGGGAAGGGAAGGGAAAGGGAGGAAAGGGAAGAGAAAAGAAGAGGGGAGAGGGGAGAGAGAAGAGACGGAAAGAGAGAAAGTGACCTTACTACTACTATATACTCTGCAAAGTGCTAGAAATACCAATCAACAAAACAGACCCACATTCCTGACCCCATCGGATCTAGAAAAATTCAGTTTGTTGATGATTTAAGGACAAGTTTAATGTGACCATGTTTGGGACTCTCTGGGTGACCACCTTGAAGCTCAATGTTACTTTGAGGTTTTGGTGCCTATAACAACCTGTGGCTGTTAGTGTCCTGGCATCAAATAGTTTTTCATTAATACTCAGTAGCTCAAAGGACAGAGGTGCATGTAAATATAAACGATGACTTCCCACTGAAGCAAGGCCCAATGATAATATGGGGAAGTGTTTGTGACAATGAACGCTGTATCTGGAACCTGAATAGGCAAAAGCAGTTGGAGAACTGAATCACCACACGTCATTCAACAGAACAGGGAGGCTGAACTCAAAAGAACCAGGCTATAGTATGGAAATTTAATTTCAGCAAAATATACTTATCAGATTAATTAATGTAATTCATTTGCATTTTACTGGTTTTGTGGGTCTGGTTATATTATCAGTTATAAATCTGTCCTGTTTTTATAGCTATATAAGAGCTTAAAATATAAAGTATTTATAGTATTATAATAAAACAATTTTTTTAGCCCTGGGGAGGCCTGAAGTAGTTTTTTTTTTTTTAATTTTTTTCTTTACTGTAAATGAGATTAATATCATTATTCAAGTGCAGAAGCCTTGTACTATAGAAAGGTTCCCTACAGGTAAAATTATTTTGTGCATGTGAACAGTTTAGCAAACACTAGTTATATCTTTGATTTATCAGAAAAAAAAATGTTAAGGGCTGTGAGGAAAAGTGTAGCGAAAAAAGTGTTTCCACTAGCTGGGCGCAGTGGCACACGCCTGTAATCCTAGTGGCTCAGGAGGCTGAGGCAGGAGGATCGCAAGTTCAAGACCACAGGCAGTCTGCGTAATTTAGCAAGACCCTGTCTCAAAAAGTTAAAAAAAAAAAAAAAAAGGGCTGGGGGTGCAGCTCAGTGGTCCAGCACTTGCAAAGCATGCAGTCACAAGGCCCTGGGTTCAACGCCTAGTACTGCAAAAAAAAAAAAAAGAAAGAAAGAAAGAAAGAAAGAAAGAAAGAAAGAAAATGTTTCCACCCATGATCTGTTCTTTGTTTTGTACTTATAAGATCTATTTTTTTATGTTAGTCAGGACCAAATTGTTGTGTGTCTAAGTATTTCTCCATCATTCTTTTAAAAGAAATTACACCAACCTCTTTCTTCTTTGCCAGGCCTCTCCACTCACCCACATGTGTGCATAACCCCTTCTCCCTAACTTATACTCATCAATTATTTATTTTAGTCCGGCCCTCACTATACACTGCTCTGTCCAGTGTTTCAAGATTTGTTTTTAAAAAGACTATTCAGGGTGTCTTAAGCCTATCCAGAGAATATTAAAAAGCAATCATAAGAGACTCTCTTTTTGTAATAAGGAGCATGTTCTACAATGTAATGTAGCAGTTTCTGATCTCTCCTCCCAATTCTAGGCTAGAGGAGTGCTTCTCTGCTAGGAACCAGCATGTTGCCATTCTTAGAGTGACCGTATGTCTGTTCCATTTCTTTGGCACTGTCCACGTTCATGTCTGCTATCTCACCTGAATTGTTAATGGCGCCCCTTTCACTCTCATTTTGATGACAAATTATAAGGTCACTCTAATTACACAAACCACTTGGCCTTATGGCCCTGCTAGATCCTAACAAGGCTGGTTCACAGAGTTAGTTTCATCACTAATTCTCTTTACTTACTCTTAACTATAGGCCTATGTTCAAATTTATACAATGGAGAAATGTTGATGTATAAAGATCTGGCAATATTCACATACTTTTTGTGATATCTCTTTTCTGAATCCCAGCAAGTTTATAATAGAAATAGCAGGGGCCAGTCACTTTGGAACAATGATTGAGCCTCAGCAAAATGTTTTACAATGTGAGCCAATCAGAATATTTTGCATCCAGGAAGTCAGGTTCTGCAAATTCTGTTACAGTGAATATCTAGGATTTACCCACATTCTCCTTCAAAAATTTAAAAGCAAAGCTGCATTATTGTGCTCTGCCTGAAACATGTGTGTGATTGATGGATGGGGGCTTAGAAAGTTGAATTTGGGCTGTAACCTGCTATTTTGGATGATGATTTTGCCTTCATCAGAAACTTTATTATTTTGGTGTTAATTCCGAGGCTGTAAGCCAGTGACTGGGCTCAGATGGCAATTTGTGGAGTAAGATATGTGTACACAGATGAGAAAATCACATGCAGGTTCTGGAGCCAGCTGGCCAGTTTGCCCACGGGCCAGGCCTTGCTTCACCTCCTGCCTCTTGCCCTTAAATTATTTGGTTTGATCCTTACAACTGTCCCAGAGGTCCAGGAGGAGGGAAGGGGGGAATTTCCATGTACTGGTTTTCTTGGAAAAGTCCAATTAAGAAAGATGATTGAATCTGTTTTGCATGTTTTCATGAGAGAGAGAGAGAGAGAGAGCATGTGAGATCTTATTTGTTTGCCAGATTAACCATACAATAGTCCCTTCATATCCATAGGAGATACATTCTAAGACTGCCAGTGGCTACCTGAAACTGTGATAATACCCAGGCCCTTTATACACTGGGTTTTTTTTAGTCCGTATATTCCTATGATAAAGTCTAATTTATAAATTAGGCACAATAAGAGTTTAACAACAATAATAATTAAGTAGTATAACTATAACAATATACTATAATGAACATTTTGAGAATGTGGTATCTTACTTTCTCAGAATATCGTATTGTACTGTAATCCTCCTCTTGCTGTGATGATGTGAAGTAATATGATGCCTGTGTGATAAGATGAAATGAGGTGAATGACTAAATCCCTCCCAAGTGCTGTGGCTATAACTACTGCAGTTTGAGAAATGACAGCCAAAATAATGTAGGTTTCTTTTTCCTTCTTGTCTATTTCATGAGTAGAATATTCATTCTTACTATGGGTCTTATCAACTTTAGCATACATGTTTTTCTTTCCTTGGTCAAGAATTGTCTCCTTTTTACTTCAAAGAAGCATTTTACCGCTTTTCTTTGGCATATCTGAATTGGCAGCATCACTACATTTGCACTTTAGGGCCACTAAGTGTTACTTAGGGCACTAAGGGTTATTTGAATATGAGCACTGTGATACTGTGACAGTTGATCTGATAACTGAGACAGCTACTAAGTGACTAATGGGAGGGCAGTGTATACAGTGTGGATATGTAGGGCAAAGGGATGATTCCTGTCCTGGACAGGACAGAGCAGGATAGAGTGAGATTTTCATCACATTACTCAGACTGGCATGCAATTTTAAACTTATGAATTGTTTATTCCTGGAATTTTCCATTTACTATTCTCGGACCACAGATGATCATGAATAACTGAAACTGCAGAAAGCAAAACTGTGTATAATGGATCCCCTGCTATATTCTATTTCTTGTGTGTATTTCTCTATCACTAGGGAAGACTTAAAGCCGATTTTGTTTACTAATCTCTCTTCAGGTGCCTGGTACCATGTTGTTGTTGCTGTTAGGTGCTGTGGAGTTGGTGTTTGACTCATAGCGGACCTACATACAATGGGCAAAACACTACTGTTAATGCTTCTCTGCTATTCATAGGGTTTTCAGTGGCTTGGTGCCATGTAGATCCTCAAAAAATCATAAAAACGAAGGAATGCTCTGGAAAGTAGGCTAGTTTCTTTTTCTGGGAGAAAGAATAGGAGTGAGTGCTAATGGGTACATTTACCTTTAGGGGTGATGAAAATTTGTTGGAATGAGATAATGGTGATGGTTGCACTGTGTTGTGAGTATATTAAAGACTAGCCATACATTTCTAAAGGATTGAATTTTTTGGCTGCTAACATATTTTATTTTTATTTTTCTTATATAATTATTCAGTCACATTAATTGTACAAAATAATGGGTTTCATTGTGATCTTTCCATAGATGCCTGAACCATGCTTTGACTGTCTTCCCCTCCCCACCACCCTCTCTTATGCTCCCCACTCCCCTCTCCCCCTGGATCCTCCCTTTCCCTAGTAGTCCATCTTCTTTGTTCATTCAGGTAATTAAAAGGATTAATTTTGTGGAGTGCTAATTATATTTTTCTTTTCTTTTCTTTTCTTTTTTTTTTTTTTTTTTTTTGGTGGTACTTGGGGGTTGAACCGAGGGCCTCACACATACTTTGCAAGTGCTCTACCACTGGGCTGCATCCCCAGCCCATTTTGTATTATTTTTTATTTTGAGTCAGGGTATCATTAAGTTACATAAGCTGCCTCTGGCCTTGAACTCATGATCCTCCTGCCTCTGCCTCCTGAATTGCTAGGATTACAGGTATGCACCACTGTACCTGGCATGCATATGTATATATATATATATATATATATATATATATATATATATATATATAATATATATATACACACACACATATATACACATATATACATATATATGTGTGTGTGTATATACACACATAAATGTATATATACACATATGTATGTATATACATATGTGTATATACATATATATGCAAAGAAAAGAATGAATGAATAAATTATATACCTTTCATATTGCCATAATTGGTCCTTAATAAATATATCTTTTGAGTGAATGAATGTTTTTCTATATCAAAATAGCCTAAGTAAGTGTTTTTCTCAAAGCATGATGTGTTGGTCACTAGTTGTAAAGCTTGGTCGTGATATGGTTAAAGCATTTGAATTTATGAAGTTTGAGTTTACGGTGGAGCCTGAGCTCTGTTTGTGGTTAGAGGGAGTTGGAACATATTTTGAAAAATGTAGTAGAGTAGTTTTGTTTTTGGGTCAGAGATAAGAATAACTGCCTTTCTGTTGAGATTGTTTGATTCTAGCCACACCAAAGGAGATTGCAGTGTGGTGTTTGTGTATTTTCTAATATTGGGGGAGAGAGGCCTCTGTCAGAGGTAGTCTCAGTTCACATCCTTCCAACTCTTTTATTCTGTGTTCTTGTTAAATCAGTTTAAAGTCCCTATGAATCTGATATTCTTCAGAGAGCAAGATCTGTCAAAACAGATTAATGCCATCATCCGAAACATTTAGCTATACTGTGACAACTAATCTGGAAGGATTTATCACAATTCATGTAATTTAGCTACTTAATAATTGCCAACAGGTGGTTATATATGGTCATTCAAGCAGACTGTGGAGGTGGGGGTGATTTTACATCCTCAGCAAAGGTCATGTAGAATTTCAAAATTATATCTTCCTACATTTCTAGTGATTTCTTGTAGGATCTTATTTCTCAAGCAATAGATATGAAATTAGTTTGAAAAGAGTGTTTATGCCGGGCGTGGTGGTGCACACCTGTAATCCCAGCGGCTCGGGAGGCGGAGGCTGGAGGATCGCAAGTTCGAGACCAGAGGCAGCCTGCGTAACTTAGCGAGACCCTGTCTCAAAAAGTAAAAAAAAAAAAAGGGCTGAGGTGCAGCTCAGTGGTCCAGCACTTGCAGAGCATGCAGGGGCGAGGCCCTGGGTTCAACCCCCAGTGCTGCAAAAAAAAAAAAAAAAAAAGAAAAAGAAAAGAAAAGAGTGTTTACTCTTATGTGAATATGCAGTATCATCCTTTTTGTATCGGAAGAACTGTGTTGAGAGGCATAAGAAACTTTTGATCAGAAAAAGAGTTTAAGAGTCCAGGTTTTGCAATATATTAACTTGTATTTGAAACGTTTTCTGGAAGGTGAATGTTATATCTCACACTAAACTAATGCTCTCGATAGCTTACATCTATTTGTTGTAATTAAAATATGTGAATCTTCTGCATATAGCAGCTGTTGGCTTTCTTTTCTTTTTGTCTCTAAAATTATACTAGGGATACTTGATATTTATATTGCTGTAAGCCTTATTACACTATTAGTAGTAAACGTGGGTTTATTTCTATCATGTGTTAGGAAGTGTACTATGCCCATTATTTGTATCATCTCACTTAAACCTCAGTACTCTCAGAGACCCTCACATGTCTTTCAGCTTGTGGTGCTGTAGGGGTTTGACTGTTGCTGTGATGCTGGAAGTTGTGCCACTGGTATTTCAGATACCAGCAGGGCCACCTATGGTGGACAGGTTTCAGCTGAGTTTCCAGACTATCACAGACTAGGGAGAAGGACTTGGCAGCCCACTCCCAAAACAATTAGCCATTGAAAACCCTATGAATGGCAGAGAAGCACTGTCAAATATAGTGCCAAAAAATGAGCCCCCCAGGCTGCAATGCATTCAAGAAATGATTCGGGAAGAGTTGCCTCCTCAAAGTAGAGTCAACCTTAATGATGAAAATGGAGTAAAGCCCCTGGGGCTTCCTTTTGGTGATATGGCATGATTTGGAATGAGAAGAAACATAGTGGCTGCAACAATGGGCTCAAACATAAAAAGACTGTGTGCATGACACAGTGAATGGTAGTGTTTTATTTCATTGTACATAGGGTCGCTATACATCAGATCCAACTCAATAGCACCTAACAAAAACCTCTCTGAGATGGAAAGTGGGTCACTGTTGCTATTTTAAAGATGACAAAACTTACCTAAAGTGGCACACAGCTGATAAATAGTAGAGCTGGATTCAGACTGTGATCTATTGAGCTGCTTTTTCTTAAAGAACTTTCACTTGTATCTTCTTGAATTCTCAAGAGAACCCTGTGAGGAAGCAAAGACTCAGGGTCACATGGTTAGTAAGATCTAGGACCTGGGTTTGAACTGGGGTTTTCTGCCCTTAGCGCTTGGCATTCTTTGTACAGAATTACCTTAACCATGGTTAGGAAATTGCTGGAGGCCAGAGCCTGTGCTCTTCTGCTCTTCTTTGCACTTCCATGAAGGCAGAGAAAGGGAAGCTGACAAGAGTCCTTGTTTTTATAGTAGTCACAGTTATGAAATATCCCTCATTCTAGTCTTTACCAGGGAGACAACAGATCCGGTAGGAAGGGTAAGTTGCTCTGCTAAGACCAGCCAGTGAGGGGGTCAATGTGAGGGACCAGTGTTGGTCTTGCTCCCTCAGGGAAGCAGGTAACTATAATCAGGCGAGATGTATGCAGAACACTACCAGGCAACATGAGCCTTTGATCATCATGGATCAGTCTTACAAAACACTCATAAAGCCCCAGAAAAGAAACTCCCGTTAGCCTTCTAACTGTTCTCACCCTTCTAGGAACTGCTGGTTCTTAACATTTTAGATGTCCCAGACAACTTAGAGATTCTTATTCTTCATGCATGAAAATCCCCAAGCCCTGGGAAAACACAGAGCACTGGGCTTCACTTCCAGAGGCCCTGGTTCAAGAGGCTGGTAGATAGCCCAGAAAAGTCTGAAGTTCTAATGCAATCCTGGGTGATGCTGGTGCTACAGGTCAGGGACCACACTTTGAGGACTGCCATTTTAGGGAATTTTGGTGAAAGCTTTGTACCCTGTCCTTGGATAGATATCTGTTTAATGACGGGAGTTCATGAATTACCAAACTCTGGCAAGCTGGTTTAAGAGCATTGGTGAATGGTTTAGCATTGGTGGGAATACGTGGGCATGTGAGTTACTGAACAGTTTGAAGATGGTTTGGTAAATCACTTAGAACCAGCACCTGGGAGACTGAGAGGAGCCCCTGGAGGACGCAGAGGGTACACCGGCTATTGTGAGCAAGTTGTAAGAAATGCTTGAAAACTATTCTAGTATTTGCAAAGTTGTTATAGGGTGTGGCTAACGTACTTTTAAAAATATCAGCAGTTGGAGCTGAGTACTATGATGCACACCTGTTATCTTAGCAGCTTGGAAGGCTGAGGCAGGAGGATCCCAAGTTAAAGGGCAGAGGCAGCTTGTGCAACTTAGTAAAACCCTGTTTCAAAATAAAAAAGGGGCTGGGGGTGCAGCTCAGTTGTAGAACACTTGCCTAGTATGTGCAAGTCCCTGGGTTTAACCCCCAAAACAAAAAGAAAAAATATATATGTAAATATATGTATATATGTATGTATACACACACATACGCGTGCACACACACACACATACACACACACATGGGTGCCAAAAAATGTATACACATCTTAGGATGAAAAATCTCTGTTTTGCTGTTTTACAAGTGAGTAGTATGGTTCTTCTGATAACTCCTGTCTCGTGTGCGTATGAACATCATACTACACATTGCTACCCTAAGTCAATTCAGCTTTGCAAAATAATACAGAGATAACACCTCCTAAAATGCGTGTACATTCCTGGTACCCTGGGTGCATGGCATTCGTTCAAAAGATAGTGTTAAAGAAATGAAGGCTAGCACTACCATGCTTTCTTAAACAGAAAAAAGGAGAGTTTTCATCCCAAGATGTGTATACATTTTTTTCTACTCTGTATATGGACAATTAGAATGAAATGCAGTTCTGTAATATAGAAAACTAATATTTAGACTAGTTTTTTAAATCACAGAAAAATAAGCAAAACATAAAATTTGCCATTTTAGCCATTTTAAATACATAGTTCTATGACATTAAATAAATTCACACTGTTTTATGACTATCAGTCTTCCAACTTGGGAACTGTTTCATCTTGCCAAGCTGAAACTCTGAACCCATTAAGCAATTTCCTCTTCCCCTCTCCCTTTCCCCCCAGCTTATGGCAACAACCATAGTAGAATTACCTCCTGTCTCCATACATTTGACTACTCTAGGCCTGTCATATAAGTGAAATCATATAGTATTTGTCCTTTTGTGAGTGATTTAGTCTAATCATTTAAATACACTTGAAACTCTTATAAAATGTGGTAGTGATAATCATAACAATGAATTAATATAAACTAAAATAGAGCTTGGATAAAAACACACTCCTTTAATCTTTGAGCTTTAGAAAGCCTTTTGTTGTCCACTATAACTTGAAACCTATATGTTGAGTCACTCTGGATACATGGACTTCTTTCTTATCTCCTAGCCTTGTTCCCAGTTCTTACAAGAACCCTGTTCTCTTGAAGCCCCTAGGCAGAGTTGGGTCTCTGACCACCAACCTCATCTGCTCATTTATTCCTTGGCAGATATTCATTCAGCACATAGTAGGTAGAGGCCCCATTCAAGGTGCATAGACCTACAGGGGAGCCATATTCCCTGTTTACCTACAACTTCCTCACCCCAAAGCTTCTATCATGGGCCCAGAAGAACTGGAACAAGAGCTGTGATGTGCTACAGCAAGTGGATTTCCCAGACAATGAAGCTTATGACTTTAAATGTCTTTTAAAACTTTTAACGAAGTCGATGGGAATCTTTCTCTTATGTGTCTGTCCTCCCATACCTTAAGCAGGATGTGAGAACATAACGTAACCTTTCCTCCATGACCAAGGTCCATGTTGCACTGTGATTACTGATTTGTTCTCCCACTGAATGGCTCAGAGCTATTGTATATAATTCAGCAGCCACTGCTGGTTCACCTGTCACTTCTCAAGGTATCTGCACATCCCCTCCTAATTTACTAGTACTGGGAAGAACTAAGGATAAAATCAGATGTTCCAAGCTTTGAACCAACTCACCGGATTAAAGATAGATTATAGCAGAAGATAGTTTGTGTCTTTCTGTGTCTCCTTTCTATTCTACATGAATAGAATTCCCAGTACAAATGATTCCTGAATCATGATGATTCAACTTATGATTTTTCAAGTTTGCAATGGTGCAAAATCCCACATATTCAGTAGTAATCACACTTTGGGTTGTGAATTTTGATCTTTTGCTGGGCTAGGTAAATGCAGCACAATGTTCTCCCAGTGTTGGCAGGAGAAGTGAGCCACAGCTCCCAGTGAGCCACACAAGCAAGAGGTGAACAACCAATACTCTAGTGTGCTGTGTTACTAACTGATGATGTGCAGTGAGTTAGATATGCTAACTGCATTTTTGACTTACAATATTTTCCATTCATGATGGGTTTATAGTAAACTTATCATAAGTCATGGAGTATCTGTATTTAGTTGGCCACAGGACACCAGAATAGGGATGGCTGCACCTGCTGGGGTCCTTTGCAGCTATGTGAAGCCAGTGTGACTATAACTAGCTGATGAGATGTAAACAGAATGCAGCTTCAGGGAGTCTTCTTCAAAGGTGGTGTATGCCCTTCCCTATAACATGGATGTAAACTATGGATGTGATGGAAGGTGTTCCAGCTTGGACCAAGAGGGTAAGAAAAACACATTTGGGGAAAATGGAGCAGAAAGCTTGAAGCTGCCTGATCCCACATAACTGGTGCTATCCCACCAGGCACAATCTGGATTTTCATGTAAAAGAGAAATAACATCATATTCATTCACTGTGAATTTGTGTCATGGTGATCTGCAGCAAAATCTCATCATAAGAAACACACAGATAAATCTGATGAAAGAGATTTAGATGCCTGGAAAATGAGGAGTTCCATATCAGTGGTTAAAAACAGTGGTCAGCAGAACTAGACCATTTAGATAGATAAAAAGGAAGTTGCTTTGATTGGGCAAGGGTGTTCAGAGTCCCAATGGCTCAGTTTTCACTCCACTCTACCAGGAATCAGAGACATCTCAAGTCGTGGAATGCCACAGAACACAGTTTGAAAATAGGTGTGTGCAGAGTTTAGATCCCAGGACGTCAGTAGAGCCATCCATACTCAGGCTCCTATGATGGTTAAGCTCTCCTTGAATGTTACCTTGGGCATCCTGTTGTTAGCACTTACACCAACCCATCAGACACCTCAGTGTGGATATGGCTAGATTCAGCCATGGGTTGGTGAACTCTTAGCAACTCTACCGACGTGGAAATGATCTGTGAACCTGTAAATAAACAAAGAACACCTTCAAATACAAACAGAAACAGTGTTTACTCAACCCATGTCCTTTATTGCACAGGACACATGGAGCCACCCCCAGATTGCTACCAATAGACACAAATGGTGCATGAATTAGTGATCCACAACAATTACTCTCTCTCTCTCTTTTTTTTTTTGCAGGCCTGGGGGTTGAACCCAGAGCCTCACGCTTGCATGCTCTGCAAGTGCTGGACCACTGAGCTGCACACTCAGCCCATTTTTTTACTTTTTGAGACAGGGTCTCGCTAAATTACACAGACTGCCTCTGGTCTCAAACTTGCGATCCTCATGTCTCTGCCTCCCAAGCCACTGGGATTACAGGCATGCACCACTGTGCCTAGCTAAAAATATCTCTTGAAAGAGTAACATAGTCCTTAGCATTGGTGAACAGGCTGGACAGGTCACTCTCAGAGATCTCTGCCATTCTAAGAGTCTGTAAATAATCAGAAAGTCAGGAGGCTGGAATGAGGTGGATTATCTTCAGTCTGTTTTGAAGTTCCCCACAAGCACAGATTCCCTAGGAAGCCAAAGTAGAAGGGGAAGAAAAGGAGATTGAAAATATTAAATAGCAAGTACTTCTTTGTCTTACTGCTTGCATGGTGTTTTGCATTAAACCTCAGGTGAGAAGGCCACATTACAGACATTAACCAGATACACAGTGGCAGCTTTTATATAAAATTAATTTGAGCCTTAGTTTTTCACCTCCTTATTTCCATAAATAGCACCTCAAGAGTGTACTGTAATGACATGTGTATGTACAACCTGTGTTTTAGTATTACTAATGTTTATAATTCATCCATTGAAAAACCCTATGAATGGCAGAGAAGCATGACAATAGAGTTTTGTCTGTTGTACATAAGATCACTATGAGTTGGATGCTGACTCAATGGCACCTAACAACAACGTTTATGGTGTTTGTCATGAATTGACTGGTTTCTGTCAGCCTTTGTATTAAAAACTTCATTCCACATTTATCATTTAATTTCATACAACTAAATTATAGTTGTTAATATCTCAATTGACAGTCAAGGAAACTTACATCCAGAGATTAGGTATCTTGTCTAACACTTGTTAGGTGCTATCAAGTCGTGTCCAACCCATAGCGACCCTCACAGCATTTTCAATGGCTGATTGTTTTGGGATTGCCTCAGGATTGGATTGCCACATCCTTCTCCCATTTTTGCAGTGCTGGGAATCAAACCCCAGACCTCAGAGAATGCAGGGTGGTGCTCTACCAACTGAGCTAAATTCCAGTCCATCAAGTTGTGATTCTGGCCTCTTGACCGACTTCAGAGCAGTATACCTACTCACTGCTTCACATCAGAAAGTAGGACATGATTGGTCTGTGAAGTGCCTACACATCAGAAAAGAGCCAAAAATGTTGGGTTGAATTTGTTTGAGAATTCTTTGGGATGTCTTTCAATGAACTTTCCTATTAATATTTTGCTCATATTATTTCTGGGAATCCACAATCATGTCATTAATATCTGTTATTATAATTCCCAATTATGCATAACCACATGATCATGTCATATTATGCCAATCATATTATTTTCACCACAACCACTCTTCCTCAATTTCAACCAGTGTTTTATGCCATTCTTCCTCCTTTTCCCTCCCTGATTCTCTCACATTCCTTAGTTTACCTTTCTTCTGATCACCTTCTTCTTGAGGAATAGTAACCTAGATGGATAAGGAGGACTATTTGTCCAAGGGCTACTTTGATAGATTGGGTCTCCAGAGGAGCTGGGGCCTAAAAACTGGATGACACACCTTAACTCATGGGATGCAGAATGCAGGGTGTGGGCTAGTAGCACTGATATCACCTGGGAGCTTAACAGAACAAACTCCAGACTCTTGTCCAAACCCACTGGTTCAGAGCCAGGGTGATTTTAGGCATATCACTGTTTGAGCAGCATGGCCTTTGTCCATGCCACAGCCATGAAGTGGCCATAGATTGTACCAGAGGCTGTTTCTAAGGGGGAAATGGACAGAACCAGCAGGAGGAAGACCCAGAGCCTGTGGCTCAGCTCCAGGGTGTGATAAGCCAAAGGGAAGAAAGAGTCAAGACTTCTCCTCAACATAAATAAGGAACATCTATGGAATCTAATATTAGAAGATCCAAAACCTCCATCATTGCGTGTTGTTGTTAAATGCTGTCGAGTGGGGCCTGACTCATAGACAGCCTATGAACAACAGAACGAAGCACTACCTGATACTGTGTATGCCTGGCACTATTGTCAGTGTTTCTCTGCTACTGATAGGGTTTTCAATGGCTGATTGTTTCAGGAATGGGCTACTGAGTCCTACAGCACCTGGAATTCCCAATCCGTCTCCCATCCAAGGACTAACCAGGCCCAACCCTGCTTAGCTTCCGAGATCTGACAAGATCAGATACCAGGTTGGTATGGCTGTATGCTCCATCATTGCATAAATGTGCTAAAAAGACCATTCTGTCCAACATAGAAACTACAGAGAGTGAAACAAGAGTTGTGTAATCAAGGTCATGAAAGTCATTTAAGATAAGTAATTTAAGAGAGTTTACTCATCAAATTTCTAAGTAATGTCCTTCGGGGATAAAAAAAAAGCTGATAAAACAAAAGATTTCCTTTTTGAAAAGTAATTTTGTTTATTTTGCTTAATTTTTAAAATCCTAGCTCTCTTATCTACTTTGTCTTTCATTGGAGTCAACAGGAGTGTGAAAGAATTGACCTCATTTGAAATTTCCTTTCAGCAAATGGTCAAACCTTTGTTTTCTGCTCCATTGTTTTCTAAACTGGTACATAAAATAAAGCTTGTGCTTCAGGCATGTGCTGGCAACTTTAACCTTCTGTAATTTCCTGATCCACATATTGCATCTGTTCTCTGCTTATATACAAACCCCAGCTCCTTATGCTCCAGTCTGCTTCGAGTTCTTTTGGCCCCGTGCTGATAGTTGTTTGATAATTGTTATGGATATAATTCTTTGAATATTTTTCTGGTGATGACTGGATCTAAGCAAGTGAGGGATCACTGCATTTTTCCTATCAAAGTGGCCTTATATCATGTATGCATGATAGCGTGGTTACTGATTTAAAAACCAATTTTAGAAGCAAAAATATCATGCTTTCTGGAGATTATAAATAAATAGACATGGATAAGCACAGATATTCTGATGTAAAGAATGAAATGCAGTTTGTTGTTTGACTTTCAAAGGGTAAATTTTTAAAATGTAACAGATACATATGTCTTAGCTTTATATTTTCAATGCATTATCTTTGGAAAATGTTATGATACTATGAGGGATAGGGACTGTGAAGCCAAAGAATGGGGTCATCTCACAGTGATAATTACTCTGAAGTATTTGAGTAACTGGGAGAAGGACCTAGCAGCCCACTCCCCAAATAATCAGCCATTGAGAACCCTATGAATAGCAGAGAAGCACTGACAACAGTGCCAGACATGGTAGTGTTAACACTAACACAGTGTTAGGTACAAGTCGGACTCAATTCAATGGCACCTAACACTTTGAATGACTAGTTTCCTCATATGATATTATTGGTTGCAGAAATAAATATTATTTTGCCTATTTGATTTTGTAATGTGTTATAACATTCCTATGTGCACAAAAAACCCTCAGCTCCTATTAATGGATGATGGTCATATTTACCATTCTGATTTCAGGTTCAGGAAACTTCTATTCTTAAGAATATGAAGGAAAGCTTAGATAAGAAACCACTTTCTTTGCTACAGAAATGATGAATTTGTGATCCATAAGAATGAAGATATCATAAAATATTGTGACCATAAAATGTGGAGGTTCTTAAGATTCCTGTTCAGCATTTGAATATGGGCAGTTTAGGTAATTGACTTTCTGATTCTCAAAGATGTTAAAAGTATTCATTTAATCATTTTTACAAGCAAGGAAACATGACCTAGTCAGAATACATTCAGTGGAAAATTAATTTCAGCAATGATCAGGCAGATGAGGACTGGTTATTATGATTAAAAATACCCATTCCACCTAAGTCAGTTGGAAATCTTGAGCAGGCACTGAAGACCTGGCTTGTTGACACTGGCCATGTATTATTGACTGCTCATCTGCATAGCATACAAAAGAAGTATCAGGCATGTTCCTTGGCTTTCAAGAAGAGATTGGACGACATCTACATTGAAACATGTAAGAATATTTGTTAGCTATCTATTTTTGGAAGTGTGAAATGATATTCTACTCGAAGAGCTTTGGGCTGATTGTGGATTCAGGAATACACAGGAGAAGTTTAAATGCAAAAGAAAAAAAAAAGACAGAATGAAAAAGGAGGAGGAAAAAAGGAATATGGAGGGAGGGGACAATGCAGTTAGCTGGTAAATCCGAAGCTCTACCTTGAAAGCACTTAGAAAAATGGAGCCTGCCAGGCAGCACATCTGTCCTGCCTCTGCCTCCAGAGGGAAGTGTCACATGCAATTTGTTTTTTTTAACCTCCTCTTACATTTTGGAACAGAGATACCAGGGCTCTCCTAGAGTCATAGCAACAATAGGAAAGCGTTTTCTTCATGGGTCTATTCAGATTTGTACTTGGCAAAAAACTTTCCACTGAAAGCTATCAGCTTTCTGTTTAGCCTTTTGGTCTTTATGTTGAATTTAGAACCAGATCTGGAGATTAAAACATGCAGAGTATTCTCTGTGCTGTTTAGTTGTCCACCTTGCATGTCAGGGAATAGAAGTCTACTGTCACTGGGTACCTAACCACACCCCCTGCTTACCCCATGCTGGAGAAGCCATGAGTAAGAAACTAGGGGAAGCACAGTGCATACTCTTGGCTAGAAAAAGACTGGCACAGTTAGCAGACAGTAGAACATGGTTCTCTGTCTGGAAATTGAGAGTGATCATTTCCCTATCACTGTGTCCAGCATCCTTTGAAGATCTTTTGGGGAGGGATTTTATCAGATTAGAGAGCTGTGATTAATGACGAGCGCCTTGTAAAGCTGGCCTGTGTGACTGCATCATCTTCCGTTGCTTTTCCACCTGCACACACAGCGCCAAAGCTGCAAGGGCTTTGGAACTGAGCTGGTCTAGCCCCATTGTTTTGGCACAAACCAGACAAGGGCTATCCTGCAGCATGCAAGGAACTGGCCCAAAACCAGGGCTAGGACCAAGGCCTCCCATGTCCACAGCATACCGTTTTCCCTGCAGAACACAGTGCCACTCCTCCTACCATTCAATTCAACAGTGATTTATTTGAACTGTACTGTATCTGCCAGGAACTGGGCTAAGCCCTGGGCTTTCTAAGATGGATAAGACAGTCCCTCTCCTGAATATCTCATAATCTGACAGGGAGGGAAACAGAGGGATACATTAAGAGCATATCTCATAATTTTAAGAAATTGAGACAGGATTGAGTACAGCCAAAGACCCACAGTGTAAGAGTACTAGGGCCATCTCAGGAGGACTAGAGGAGATGCCACTGAGCTGAGGCTCACAGGATTGGCAAGGTGAGGCCGGGGAAGAAAGAGAAAATTGCAGCCGACAGGAAGAAGCAGCAGGGCCTCCCCACTGTGCTTCCACCACCACACGTTTCCTGTGTCCTCTGCTGAGAAGCAGTAGAGTTTTCGCCTTTCACTCGGTACCTCCTCCCTCTTAAAATTGCAGGTGGAGAATACAGCAAGTGTTTTTTTTTTTTTAATTATTCATTTTCTATTTGATCAAGTGGAAGATTGACCTAAATCGTTTGGCTGGAGAGAAATGGAAAAGCCAGTCTCATTTGAATTGCTAGAATCTGATTTAATCAGGATTGCAGATGTTCCTGCTCATGATTTCAGCTCATTTTGGAAACTACCTGAATTGCAGGGGATGAGGGGAGCAAGGGGGCAGTACTCAAAATGAGTTCTACATTTAATATACCAAAGACTACCCCAATAAACTGAAAGGCCTAGGTGAAAACTAGGAGTCACACGAGGTGCTAAATGAAAGCTGTGGACTGAGACCCTGGCCTCTCCTTGTTTCTGGCAACTTAGTGCATCAAATCTCTGATGACATACTGCATGTGCTCCTCTGAATAGTTCTCTGACTGCTTGTGAAAGAGAAAGGTGAATCAGTGGGTTGGAAGCCCCTTTTACCTTACTGAGGAATAAAGAGGGAAATGAGCGGAGGAAAGAAACCTGAGTGGAAGCCTGGCTTTGTGACACTTGGTCTTCTCTTGTAAGCAATGGAATTGAGCAATAATGATTGAGTGTCTTCTGAAAACAGAGCATTCTACCAAGTGCTTTGGAGATGCAAAGAAAAGATACTGTCCTCCTCAAGCATCTTATATGGGACAAGGTGTCAAACCATATAAAGTAGAACTCTGTTACATATGTCTTTAGTAGCCATGTTGCCATTGACAAGGAAATCTGAGCCTCACTTTCCTTGTCCATAAACAGAGGTGCTAGTTTACAGGCATCTGCAGCCAAACCATCCTGGCATCTGATCCACCCTGATCTCAGAAGCTAAGCAAAGTCTGCCTTGGATGGTAGACCACCTGGGAATATCAGGTGCTGCAGGCTAGGGAGAAGGACCTGGCAATCCACTCCTGAAACAATCTGCCATTGAAAACCATATGAATAGCAGAGAAGCACTGACAATAGTGCTGGACATGGCACACTGTCAAGGAGTGTTTCGGTTTGTTGTACGTGGAGGCTCTTTAAGTCAGACCTGACTAAACAGCACCTAACCACAACAAGTTTACAGGCATATTGTGAGATTTAATAAGGTAATCTATGTAAATTACCTTCACACTGCCAGACATATACTACTGCTCAGTAAATATTTGCTGTCATCATCATCACATCATCATCATCATCATCGTATTTTAGAAGAAGTAAGTTCTGACATTTAAGCACTGAAATCTATGTTCACATCTCCACATGAATCTTTAACAGGCAAATCAAACTTAATCTGCCCAAAAGTGAAGTCCTGATTATTTTCCTCCCCAAGTTGGTTCTTTTCATGTCCTATCATCTGATTAAACGTCCATCTAAGTTGCTCAAGCCAAGAACTTGGGAGATATCATTGACTTCTTCCCTTTTCCACTTCCTTAATTTCCAACTAACCAACAACTATTCTATGCTACTTCCAAAACTAGATCATATAATTTCTCCATTATTTCCCATCTCTACTGCTATGATGAAGGTCAAAAGCACTATATCTTGTCTAGACCTCTAGCCCCTGCCTACCTCACTGTTGGAACCTTTCATTCTCCTGCTGTTACTAAGCTCCGATGACACTGCCCCTTTCCTATTCCTCTATTATAGCAAGCCCTTTCTTGCCTCAAGGCCTTTGCACTAGATTGGTCATCTACTGGGAATGTTCTATCTTCTTCCCCATTTGTTCCCCATTAGCTTCACTGCTTTCATGACTTTGCAAATCAGGTCTCTGTTCAAATGACATTTCCACAAAGAGGTCTTCCCTAACATGGCCTCCACTATACCCCTACCGTATTCTGTGTCATAGTCCTCTCTTTTATTCCTTCTGGAACATCTCCCAGGGTCTACAGAAGTGAGGAAGAGTACTAGAATGTCTCATAGATTATTTTTAGGAGGGCTTAGAAGTGGCTTCTTAAATCACTTCTGCCCATATTTCTTTACCCAGAGTTTAGTCTCATAGACCTTAACTATCTGCAGGGGAGTCTGGGAAATGTTTTTCCCTCTTAGGAAGGGAAACCAATGTGGTGAACATGTTATTGCCTTCCATAGCACATGTAACTGAGGGGCCAAGTGTGTGACTTCATTTGGACACCCAATGACCCCGGACTCCAATTCTTTTCTCTCCAGCTCAGGATTCTCTTTCCCTTTGGCCATATTTTCGGGTAGGCTGCCTTCTCACAGACCCAAGAGAGGTGTAGAAGTTCCACATGTTGCCCTCTATGGTGATAACCAGCAAGAATCTCCTGGAAGCCACAGCTGATGTCTTACTATGGTTGGGTCCCATCATAGAAGCAATTACTATAATGAAGGCAATGTGACCTATTGATGACCTTATGCCAAATCCTTGGATTGGGGGAAATAGGGCAGGATCCAGCTGAACCAGAGTGGGTCAAGATCTGGGAAGGGGTGATCTTGACAGGACAGATCTTGAAAAGATGCTTACTAAAATTCGGATTAATGGATGTCAATGGAAAAAAATTGACGATAACAGCATGTATGATTTATCACCCAACAGTATACAGTTATAAATACTCTCATAGTTAGTTAATCTCAAGATCAACAGAACCCATTTTCTTTTTAAATTACTCTGGCAGCAATGGCCTCTACCCGAATCATATTGAATAGCCACAACTATATTTGAAAATACATAGAAACTCCTGGTTCTTTGGTTTGTCTTACTTTAGCTTGAATTTTGTTTGTTTGTCTACTAAAGAGAAACCTAACAACAACAACAATGACAAACCTAGCTGGCTTCATTGTGCAAAGAAATAAGTACTATGAATTGCTAATTATAACAGATAGCCAGGACTTTTGTTATATGAGCTCAGCCCACCTCTGTTGAATTTATGGAGAATGTTATGGTAGCTCACAATAAGGTTGAGGGTAAGACAGAGTGGCTGAAATAAGATGAGAACAAAGTCCATGGACAAGAGTTCATGGAATTTAGGGGTCAAAGTGTTAGTTGGATTCCCTATACATTGGCATCCTCCAGAATTATGATAATGGGGGATGGGGAAATCCAGAGCCCAAGGAGCGAAGCTAAGTGAGGCAGAGATTGCTGGATGACTGAAATAGCTTGAGGGAGCTTTAGGGAGCAAGGAGAGTATCATCTGGAAGTAGCATTAAGAAATAAGGAAGACAGTAGCTGCTCTTACTGATTCAGGAAAACAAAGGCTGTGGTAAAGAAACCACCTCAATTTGGGAACCTTACAAAGGAAACTTTCCTGGGAGCACCAGGTTGTGGCTAGAGAATGAAGATAAAGAAAAGCATTGTCCACAGAGGCTGACTTTAAGATGGTCCATGTAGGAGCCAGTTTAGCATGATTTCACCTTGGGGATGGGCTCAATCAAGGCAGAATCTTTTGTCAGTCAACAATAAGCCCCTCTTTTGAGTAATAGTGACTCAGCAAATGTGTTGCAACTCATGATGTATCAGCCCTCTGTTAAGTTCAACAGATGCAGTATGAGCAAAACAGACAGTCTCTTCCCTCATGGAGTTTACAGTCAAGTAGAGGGGTGCTGTAGTTTGGATTTGCAATGTCCTTCAAAGAGTTTTGTGTTAAAGGCTTGGTCTCCAGATGATGGCACTACCAGGAGGTGGTGGAGATTTTAAGAGGTAGGGGCTTGTGAGACGGTGCAGGTCATGGAAGTATGACCTTGATGGGGATTTTTGGATCCTAGTCTCCTCTTCTTCCTTACTTTCACTGCCCTCACCACAAAGTGAGCAGTTTTGTTCTGTACATGCTCTGCCACAATGTGCTATCTTGTGAAAGGCCCAAGAGGAACTGAGCCAGCCAACCATGGACTGGGGGCCAAGATGAACTTTTTCTCTTTATGATTTGGTACTTGTTACAATAATAAAAAGATGAATAACCCAAGGAAACATATTAAAAATCAAATAAATTTCAAAATAGAAGCTTTGATCATAACAAATATACAAGCATTAGAACATGAGGTCTAGTTCTGGCAGATTCTACACAGTACAGGCAGGAAGACTCTAGTGGTCAATCTGGACACAATATTCAGAGCTTTACGTTAACTACAGTAATGACTGAGTACTAGAAATATACCAGTCCATCTTTTTAGGAGTCACAATGTGTGGGTAGGGGATTGTATGACAGCTCCAGCTGCTTTCCCCAGTAGAAAACCTATCAGGCAGCCACAATAAGGGTTTAGGAACTCCATGACACCAGAGGAAATGTCCTGGGCCATGTGACTGGTCATTGTGGCAGGATTCCATCGTGAAGGAACAAAGCAGGCATATACATCAGTGGGCAACCCAGAAACAGGCCCAGTTTGGAAATGCTGGAAAAAGTTGCCAGCAGGTAGCATGACCTACTGAAGAGTTGTGTGAGGGACTGGGTTTGGGTCTCTGGATGAGATGAATTGGACAAAGGCAAATAGGCAGATGGAAAGGCTCAGCAGGTGACCAGAAGAGGCTCTGATATGGAGGATAAGCAGAAATCCTGTCACCAGAAATGAGTCAGTGGTTGACACCCAAGTCTCAGGAACAGGGACAAAGTCTACTTCTCATAGCAATAAGTACAAGGTAGAAATGGCCAATGGGATACTGGATGTCAAACCAGAGCTCCAGAAATCCCCCTAGTAGCAGGTCAGGACTGAGTTGTGGGGACCTGGCTGGGCTGACCCTGCTGCTGGGGTCAGGGGGCATCCCTAGGGCAAGGGGAGACACCAAAGCTGGGACTCAGAGCTAGGGCTGGGTTGATCTCTGAAGTGCTCCCCCTTTTTTCCAGGTGCTTTGGCCGTGGCAGGAGTGAACAGGGCTGGCACACAGCCCTTCCCTTTTACCTCGGGCTGCTCTTTATCCCTTTGATTTTCATTCAGTGGATCCTGGCAGAGGTTTGGGGCCAGTAGCTAAGTGAACTGACCTGGCAGATTATCATAGCTCAGCAACTATTTTAGTCTTTAAGTCTTTCCCTCCTGCTTTTAACAGAAAATTTGAAAATGCAAATGTACTAATTAGCTATGGCATTACCATACTGAGCATATTATATATTTTCTTTTTTGCTGTCTACTTCACTTAAATAAGATTGTCAGTTCTGCAAAAGCTGGGGTTGGGTTTGTTCACTGCTGGATTCCCAGTGCCTAGAACAGTGTCTGGTCATATATAGATGCTCATATAGTAGATTTGTTCACTCAATAAACATGTTGATTAAACAAATGTGACTAAATGAATACGCAACTAAACATTGGATTCTAATGGAGTTGGCAAGCTATATTCTATTCATAGACACATTATACCTAAATGAAATAATTCATAGGTTTATGCTACATTATCAAAAGGTTCCTCTGGATATTGTAAGTAAATGATGACTAACTGATTCTGGACACCAAATGACCATTCTGTTGTTTTCTTGTCTACTCCATGAGTAATTCACTTTTTCATGCCAACTCAAACTTTGACCTTTTCTTTTAGTTTTCCTATAAGAAAAGAGCCTGTAGCCGAAGCACTGTTGTGTCTGATTTCATCAGATCTCAGAAGCTAAGCAGGGGCAGGCCTAGTTAGTACATGGATGGGAGACCTCCTGGAAACACCAGGTGCTATAGGCTTGGAAGAAAGACCCAGCAACCCACTCCCCCCAAGAAAACAATCAGCCATTGAAAGTCCTATGAATAATAGAGAAGCACAATAATAGTGTTTCATCTGTTGCACATAGGGTCGCTATGACTCAATGGCACCTACAAACAACATAAGAAAAATGAGCTTTGTTTGTTTACATTTATAATCAGTGGGATGGATTTTACTTCATAGAAAGAATATCATTTTCCCTTTAAAAATGGACTTATGGTAAAGTTTACTAAAATTTTCTGAGTGCTTACTGTGTACTTGACATTAGCCTAAGCTCTTTTCATGTTTCATCTCATCTTTATAATAATTGCATGTGATCTTATTATGTTATTGTTATTATCCCTATTATTCTTATTCTCATTTTGCCTGTGGAGAAATTAGGGTACAGAGAAGTTAATTTACCTAAGGTCATGCTGCTATTAAGTGAAGGAGGCAGGAACATTCGTAACCCAATACAGCCTTTAATGGTATATCAGTAAATATCTCATAAGTCTTCATTTACTGAGTAAATTGGGGGTAAATAAGATGTATTGACTGCTGCACAGGCTTGCAAAGATCTTCTTGCAAAGATCAGACGAGTTAATTCATCCAAAGCCCTAAAAACAGGATCATCCGCATGGTAAGCACCTAAAAATTGTTAGACTTTTTTGTCTATTCCTCCCACATAGGAACTCACAGTCTTATAGAGGAGATAAACATTATACACATGCTTTATACACACATACATGCATGTTTGGAGGTATATACATATGGACAGAGAGAGAGATAGATAGGTAGACAGACAGATAGATAGATAGATAGATAGATAGATAGATAGATAGATAATTTCATTAGATTTTTTGTTGGAGTTGTTCAACATTTTCTTTCACTGGCAGAAGTTAGGAGAGAAGACCCAGAGCCAATGGCATTAAATGAAGTTTATTTTGCAAACATACAAGCAGGGAGTGTGACTCACTGCTGGAGTGATTGCAAATCGCAGCCGCTCTTCAGTTGCCCAATAGAAAACCATACAAGTACAAAAACAGAGGCTGACATTTATTTGGTGCTCAGTATGTGTTTGATGGTGCTCATGAATCCTCACTACATCTCTCCCAGCTTGATAGTGTTAGCCTCATTTGAGAGATAGAGAGATGGAGGCCTGAGAGGCTAAGTACTTTCCCAGGGTCCCCCAGCTGACCAGAGTGCACTATAGAGCCACTGCTTTTATGAATCCACAGTACCATAACATCAAGACCATTCACTGGGTAAGAGGAGGTCAGTATTGGAAATTGCTGTGATCTAAAGGCTTTACGTGAAATGCAGGGCGTAGTTGGGACAGAAACCTTGGTAATTTTTTAAACTATGTAATTAGAAGTCTCTTCTAAGATAATTTTTTTTCTTTTAAATCCCATTCATTTGCTGGATAATTTTCTTGAACTGGGTCTAATAACACCGATTTAGGATAATTACTTGAGATATAGGAGACTAAGATAGAATTCTTAAGAACAGAGTCTGATTGATGAAGGGTAATTTTGTAGTGCAGTAATAGATCTAAAATAAATCCCAATTATCATATCCAGTAACACACGCAGGGCTTCTATATAGGCTGGTTGGCTTTTTCTTCTTTTGTTTGCTCCATTCATTCATTCACTCAACAGAAAGAAATTGTGAACCTACCCAGGATTTGTTCTAAGTGAATATGACAGCTTCCAGCTTGTGTGGGTCTTACCTCACTTTCATAGCTGAAGGAGCTGTGGAAGCAAGATAAGGTAAAAAAAAAATTAGGATGTGGAAGGCAGGGGGGGCCATTCAGTCCCCAGTTAGGGGAAGGAGACATCAGTGGTGGGTGGGGCTGGTGAAGGAAGGTCAATGTGGAAACAGCCTGAATGGGAAGAAAACACCAGGGGGTAGAAACAGATTTTCCAAGGAGAGGGCAGGACAGATCAGTGGATATGCCCTTGTCCCCACTTTACCAGGCAGGAAAAACTGGTGGGATGGAGGGATGGGAAGCAACATCAAACCAGAAGAGAGAAGGGCAAGGAACTTGCCTAAAATCTACAAAAACACCCAGTTTGGGTGTCCATTGTCCCCAAGTCTGGGGTTTAGTTGCCCCTGCTGTTGTATGGCCATCTCGTTGCCTAATGAAGGGTGGAAAGCAGCCACTCCTGACAGTGGGACAGCTGTTTGAGCTGCTGGAGAAGCCAGTGGGATGGGTAAGAATTCACTTCTTTGTTTAGACCCCTATGGTGCCTAAAAGGGGAACTGAGCTGTGAAAGAGCCGGCCACTGTTTCTTTATCTCACTTTTCAATAAATCAGAAAAACATACTGTGGCTCTCCTCCATGTGGTAGGCTTAGGCTGGAAGCCTAGGGGCTCTTAGGAGAGACTGAAATACAGCTTCTCCTCTGCCTCTTGTGCATAGAACCAGGAAATCACTGAAGAGAGGACCTGGGACTTTGGTAGGAGTCATGCAGAGCAACAGCACAGTTCACCTGTTCAGGAAGGCCTGTAGTAGCTCCATGAGGACACCTAATGTGTTCACCCTTGATCCAGAGCTCTGTCAACCATACTGGGCTCTGGGCCCCCTTCACAAGTCACCTTCACCCTGCCCACCGTTTCCTCATGCAGTTGCTAAGGGAAGCCAGGCCCTGGTGCTTATCCTCAGGTCACCCTCAAGGAGACTAAGGGTCAGTGAATGAGGGAGCTGAGGGAGTCACACAGCTGAGAGTCACCAAGGTGGGATTTGAATTCAGATTGCTCCTCTTGGTGTGAGAGCTTCTTTCTTGTTGTTGTTAGGTACCATCGAGTCAGTGTCTGACTCATAGCAACCATATGTACAACAGGCGAAACACTATTGTCAGTGCTTTTCTGCTGTTCATACGGTTTTCAATGGCAGATTGATTTTTGGGAGTGGGTTGCTGGGTCCGTCTCCCAAGCCTATAGCACCTGGTGTTCCCAGGCAGTCTCCCATCCAAGTACTAACCAGGCCCAACCCTGCTTAGCTTCCGAGATCTGATGGGATCAGACACTGCAAGCCTCCTTTTTCTCTAGGGCATTGTCAGGAAGGAATATTACTGCAGAGGCCTCCCTTCATTAAATATTTACAGAAGGCCTACTGTGTGCCACTATTACTCTGGACTGGTCATGACTCTTCCTTCTTATGTTGAAACCAAATTTCAAAAGGCAAAATATAATTGTCCTTGAAGTGTGAAAGTACCCCCCCAACCGCCACCAACAGAACTGAAGGCTATACATTTCCCTAACAAAATAATTTGTCCCTTTGTACCAAGTAATTCTTCTTAAGGAACATGCCCTTTTTTTTTTTCCTTCTTGTCCTTGGAGAAGTGCAGTGAGCTAAGCTTTCTGGAGGCACTAAGGTAAATGCCAGGGATGTTTTCTCAGTGAATCTCAGTGGCTGATCTTATTTTTATTTGCAACAGAAATAATAGCAGTGGTCATGCTAACATGTAATCCTAAAGTGAAGAAACTGAAGAGCAGGGTGAGAGGAAATGCATTTTGACACTCTTGCCATTTAAATGGACTGTCATGGGCCTGAGTTTGATTTAGGTCAAATGTATCAGTAAATTGCAATGCCAGAAAGAGATGCCTAGAAATGACATCATTTGTGGGGTATTACCGGTGGGGCCTCTGACTGGGACCATTTTTTTTTTATCTCTGTCACTTGCTGTTAAGGAAATGAGTGACTATAAATTATATAAGATATCATAGGCTCATAGAGGCATGTCAGAGATGGATCCAGGTCAAAATACCCATCAGGAATCTGCAAAACAATTCAGCTATTGCCGGACACCATGGTGCACACCTGTGACCCCAGTGACTTGGGAAGTGGAAGCAGAAGGATCATGAGTTCAGGGCCAGAAATAGCCTGCATTACTTAGAAAGAACCCTATCTCAGAATAAAAAAATAAATAAAGGGGCTGAGGATGTAGCTCAGTGAGGGAGAGCCCTGGTACCCCCAGTACTGGAAAAATAAAATCCAGCTATCCAGTGCAGAGAGAGTTCCTAATGGGTCTTCATTCCATTTAATGCTGCTTAGGAACAACCTCATGAAGCTGCCAAGGTTCCACAGAGGGATACACGAAGCTTATGTAGTGGGAAGCTGAAGGCACTTTATATAGCCCACAGGATTCTGTAGGCTCAATCAGTATGTCATGTGGAACACCATTCACTGGAGTGAAAAGCATTTCACGCTTTTAGTTTTTCAAAGGAGGCCTGTCAGCAAGTTTCCTGTGGCAAAAAAAAAAAAAAAAAAAATCACTGTGCTGTAGTCGAAATTCACGTAGAGTCCTATCCAGTCAGCTTATGTCAGACCACTATGAGGAGGAATTTAGGGCTTTACTAGCATACTAGGCTACTAATTGCTGCCCAAATAATTTATTTATTTATTTGTTACTTTTTGGGGGGCTGAGGATCAAATGCAGGGCCTCACGCATGCTAGGGAAGTGCTCTACCACTGAGCTACATCCCCAACCCACTAAGAGAATTTATTAACATAGGCTAAGAGGGCTGGCCAGGACCCCTGGCATATGGATCTTTACCCTTCAGACCAAGCCCATCTTCCCTTGTCAGTGTCTCTTCCCTGTCCTGAGTTCAGGCTGGGTGATGAAAATGTGGTGTTTTAGCAAATGTTGCTAAGGCTTAATTAGAAGTAGGGAGTTAATATTTAAATATACTTTCAACATTTGAACACCAAACGCATCCACACTCTGTGCTCTAGGTAGACGTTGCTAATTAACCACAGCACCCACCCATCAAACCAAGATTCAGGCTGGGAATCCTCCATAGGGGCTCCTGGCCGCTGCAAGCAGTGGGCAGAGTTTGGCAAGCAAATAACATCCACACGCTGTCCAGGTATTTCAAATGATTTCCTCAAGGATGGAAACCACAGCTTCTACCTCCTCACTCAAGCTCCTTGACTGTCTTTGCTACCTAGTGAAGGTCTGCTGATAAATTAGCATTTGCATTTTGAGAATGGAACCCACAGGCAGATGAGGGTATTTCTTTTTTAAGGAAGTGGGGAAAAAATCTATATGGGGCAACAGATAACCACAGCTGTGGGTCAAAGACTGACATCCACTTAGATGTGTTCACAGCAATAAAAAAAAAACACTCCTGTGCTTAATTGGCTTTTGAGAAATGGAATAAAATGAGCCAGGAGCAAATTAGATCTACTCCCAAGTTGGTTTTTCTCTGTCTTCTTGCCTCTCCTCCTCCTGCTCCCGCCCCCTACCTCTTTTCCTCTCTGTTTCCACCTTATTTCAGTTATGACATAGTTACAGGAAACCAGGCAACATACATAATTGAGATCTATCACTTTGTGGGCAACATGATAGCTTTGATGAGATGCTTCAAAGCACTGGTTTAAAAGTCATTCCACCTGTGTTGGATTCCCCCACTCTTTCTATACAAGCTGTATAACCTTGGCCAAGTTATTAAATTCCTCGAAACCTCAAAGTACTTAGAAGTAAAACAAGGCTAATACCAACCTTGGGTTATTTTAAGGATGGAAAATGACATTACTGTTACATAGATAAGTATAAGATATAGCCTCTGCCTGTACTTTGAGGAATTTGATTGTCAAAAAATAAACAGGAAAATGTAGACATTCCTCCTCTAGTGAACTCTCTATAAAACACAAGATTATGGGCAGAAGAATAGATAATTTGGTGACCATGGTGTTATGGTTTGGATCTGGAATGTCCTCTAATGCCCATGTGCTAAAGGTTACCAGTGTGTGGCCCTATGGGGAGGTGGGCGAAACTTCAAGAGGTGGAGCCTAGTGGAAGTACGGTTGTTAGGGCTGTGCCCTGAAGTGGGTATTGGGATCTTGGCCCCTCCCTCTTTCCCTCTCTCTTTGCTTCCTGCCCTCCCCATCCCACCCCCTCCAGCAGCTTTGCTTGGCCACCTACCAGTGCCATGATATTCTTCCTCAAAATGGGCCCAATGCACCAGAGCCAACCAAAACCTCTGAAACCATGAGCCCAAATAAATCTTTTTTCCTTTTAAATTGTTTATCTTGGGTATTTGGTCACAACAACCAAGAGCAGACTAACACACACAGTGTCCTTAAGGTCACCTTCACTTAGTGACCTAGCCTTACTAAAGAATTGCACCATCATTAGACAAAAAGTGCTGCTATAGGTGCAGTCCAGCGGTGTCCTTTGTGTGGCTGTGCACGTTGTCACCAGCATGGGTATTGTCGTGTGTGTACTGGGCTGAAGCTGGTCTTACCGTAGACTGGCGTATTAACAAATGCTGAGCTTTCGTAGTGATGTTTGGGATTGTTTAGCTGTGCCCTGTTTTTCTTTCTTTTGTGTGTGTGGGGGTATTGTTAGTTATTATTTGCTTTGTTTTGTCTCATTTGAAACAGAGTCTTGATTTGTAGTCCAGGCTGGTCTCAAACTCATGATCCTCCTGCCTCAGCCTTGCAAGTGCTGGGATTACAGCTGTGTCCTTCATTCTAGAAAAATCTCATTGAAATTTCTGTGAAATAGGACTCAGTTATTGCTAAAACTACATTTCCAAATCCCCTTTTATCTGTTGAAAGTATGGATTTCTATAATATTGTTTTTGACAAAGATTTCTTATTCACTCCCTCCATCTATCCAGCCATCAACAAATATTTAGTGCCTTGTAACATATGGGAGAACATGGCAATCCACTCTGAAGGCAATCCCGAAACAATCAGCCATTGAAAATCCTATGAGGGTTGCTATGAGTCGGATACGACTCAACAGCACCTAACGACAACAACAACATATGCTAACATGGCACTCACTGCTGTGTACAGTGGTGTACTTGAAGACAAAATCCCGTGTCCTCCTGGAGCTACATACTTACAGTTTGTGAATTTTTGATAAAATTGCTTTTGTTCAAATGCATATCTCCTCATATAGCAGACAGACTGTGTATACTTGGCTATACTGTGAAGATTGGAAAGGAAAGACCACAGATAACAGCAGTGGTGGCCAAGGGCTGTGGCTCCCCACTCTCCAAAGAATCTACCATATCTCCCTAACCATATGCATAATATTGCCAGCAAGAGACACTTGATTTCTCCATCCTTGTAAAGTATAAATAAAAGCATTTTTAGAAACTGTGCAACTTTTTATTTAAAGAATATAAACAATGTGCTTGCTTTTAACCAGACTGCATCATCTGTCCAGAAATTCTCAGTGGGATTTAGAGGAGAATTCAGTGAAGATGAGAAGAGTCAGAAAACCTCCAGCACGGGAGGTTCTGCGAGTTGAGCCTCAACAGATGACTAAAATCTTGACCTTGGATGCCTTAGGCTTCCCTTACCAAACTGCTACATGGTCACAAAGGAAACCATCCAGTGGCCAGGTGTGCCTTGGCTGGGAGGGGGAGGGTCTGCAAGGACAGAGAAATCTTTAGTGGTTGGATTGTGGGTGCCTGTGTGACAGACTGGCTGCCCAGTGGCACAGAAGAGGCCCTTGGTCTCTGCTTCTCAGGCCACATTGGGCCTTGCCAAGGGCTCTCTTGCCATCGCCGCTGGAATGTTCTGATTTTGCCTGGTTGATTTAATTTCTCACTCTAGAGGAAGAAATTGTGATTGATGTTTGCTAATTTGTGTCTAGACTCCTTCAGCAGTCACCTTCAGCACAACAAATCTAAAGTACTTTATTTTAGATTAGCTAAGAGATACAGAAGGGAGCGGTTACAGGGTCCCTTGGGATGAAAGGATTTCTCTAGCTGGGCCAATTCTCATGCTTGTCTGCATTGCTGTCACACCAGAGTTTTGCAGTGAAGTCAGAGCTGTGAATTCCAACAGTGTGGCCTTACCCAAGTCGGTTAACCTCCCTGGACCATCTAAAATATGAAGAGCTTAAACAAAAATTTTCTCAGATTGGTTAGCCAGATGATTTTAAGTGGCTAAAGGATTAGCATTCTTTAGGTACTAGATTATAATCATATTTTCTGTCAAATTCCATTTGTGTTAAGTGATACTATGTTTTATAGTATTGCTATCTTTTTTTAAAAAAAAATAATAATAATTTCACTTGAATAAGCTAAGTATGTTGGCTCATACCTGTAATCCCAGCACTTGAGAACCTGAGGCAGGAGGATCTCGAGTTCAAGACCAGCCTGGGTTGCAGAGGAATATGCTATCTCAAAATAATAATAATAATTATTATTATTTGATTTGAGTAACATTTTCCTCATGTGATTTTTTTCACTCCCAAGTTAATCAGGACTCGCTTACCTTCTTCCAATGGGCCTGAGTTGTGAGCACTCTCAAGTTTCTTTCTAAGACTTTCTCCATCAGTTTCATGGTGGTCTTGGGGGAAATTGCTCCCTTTTAGTGCTGGGTATCCAGAAGTGGGTCCTCATTAAAAAGCCAGGAAACCACTTGGGCTTAACATACTCTGGAGTTGGTCCAGCAAAGGGCTTCTCGATCTTTCCTCAGTCCCCTGTTACCTCCATAACTACTCTTAATCATTTAATATTTTCTTCAAATAGATGGAATTTTTTAACTCATATAAAACTTTATAAAATTCTTACAAATATATTTCATATGCCCTAAAATAAAAGTAAAATCAGCAGACCAACTACAAAGAATTACCATGTCCCTTTACCTGTTTAAACTTTTGTTTCCTAGAAACTTCACAGGGTCTCTTCCCCAGATTTTAAGTAAAAGATCAATAAATTCATTCATTTTATTGCAGATTATCTCTGTAAGTACAGGCTTTTAAAAATGTTAAGTTATTGCTCTGTGTATCCTGCTGACCCAAATTTTCAACCCAGATGGAAGCCAACCCAGTGTTAGTGATGAAAACCTACAAAGAAGCAAGCAGGATCCTTTAAGATAGAAAGAAGGGGAAATTTGTGTTTGGGGAGGTAATCACTGTGGCCCTGGGAGAATAAGGCTCTATGGTAATGGTTTAGAAACTTTAGCAAGCTCAGAACTTTTCTAGGAACTTTTTCAGAACATAGAGCTCTGTGCCCACTCATCAGGTAGGTATAGACCCAGGGGATTCTTATCCAAGTCCAGGAAATGAATGACATTGGACGTTCATCCTCCTCATTGAAAATTTTACCATTTAAGATATATGGTAGAAGGAGATTTTTGCCTTATTAATATTTATTTGGAGGTGCAAAAAATGTTTATATGTGTACTCATGCTTATGGGACTAAAATATCACCAATTTCATATTACCTAATAAGATGAAGTTTGAAGGACAGTGTCATAACCACAGCTAGTGAGAGGGACCATCACTGAGCAGGGATGCCGCCATACCGAACTATTTCTAAGTCACAGTGCTGAGTCATGGGAGCCTCTGATTCAGAGTGAGCTCTCTGCCAGGGAGCTCAAGTAACCTCAACTCCACAGGTGGAAGGTGTATGTGTCATCCCACCAGGCTCTAAGAGACTGCTGAGCCTCTCCAGCAGAATGTCATGCTGCAGGGAAGGACATTAAGCCTAGCACTTGTGTTGATTCATTTAGAGCGCTGCCAAAATAAACACATAGATACCAGGCCCTGCCCTTCAGCAATGTGAAATCAAAATCTCAAGATGTGCAAAGACAACCTTATAAATGTTATGCTTAAAAAAGTATACTCACAAAGTCCTAGGATATTCTCTGTAAATTAATTATAATACCTCCCTCTGCCTGTAACAAGAGACTATACTAGAAAGAAAAGAATAATAAAGAAATCACAGAACCTAAAAACACAACAAAATATTCTGTCGTCACTAAAAGTTACATTTTTGAAAATGAGTGACATGGCAGAAAACCATGCAGCCAACCAACATCTTAAACATCTCCTGTTGGTCAAATTCTGAATTCAGCTTTCCAGGTAGAAACCACAACTCTGACCTGGAGGAGTTTTCAGTCTAGTGAAAAAGAAAAAGAAAGAAACAGTCAAACAAAATGTGGCAAATGCTCCAAAGCAGGTATAGACTAAGGGCTCTGGGAAGCCCCCCAAAGAAGGGCATCTAACCCAGACAAGAGATTCCAGAAAAATCATGAGAGGGTGGATATGTCAACTAGATGGGCTGAGTTGGCCCCGGGAGAGATGAAGTGGAGGGACTTCCTAGACAGAGAAGCATACACATGAAAGCAATGGAAACTGCAGGGAGGAGGTAGGATGGAGTGTTAGGTCAAGTTCAGTCATTCCTTCTGCTAGAGGTGAGGGAGCGGTAGTAATCATAGCGGCTCCTCTGGGTGCCCTCAGTGTGCAGAAACTCTGTACCCATCATCACATCTTCTTTCATCTCATGACCACTCTTTGAAGACGGGACAGCCCCATGTCAACACCAGTGCCCTTGGCTCTATCCTCATATTAGAGCGGTTGGAAGAGGTCCGGTCATTTGTGGCCTCATTTTTTCAGATGTGGAGACAGGGGGTAATTCAAAGCAGGAGGTACAGGTGGAGCATCCCTAATTTGAAAACCAAAATGGTTCAAAAGCCAAAACCTTTTGCTTGCCATTGTGATGCTCTAAAAGTTTAAGATCTTGATGCATTTTGGATTTTTGGATTATGGATGGTCAACTAGTAAAGTCTATACAAACATTCCAAAATCTGAAAAATTTTTAAATCTGAAACACTTCTGGCCCAAAGCATATTGGTTAAGAAATACTCAACTTGTAATAAACAAAAATAAGGAAATGGTCTACTTTTCTACACAAAAGAATATTAAGTAAAAAAATTATGGCTGTTTAATGGAATAGTATGTATTATTAAAATGATAGTTAATCACATTAGGTTCAAGAAAAAGTGATAATGAAATATTTAGCAAATTTCTTGTTGTTCAGTGATAAATGTTCATTATAGAAACTTTGAAAAATTGAGGAAAGTACCATAATTTAAAAAGTAATCCTAGACTGGGCATAGTGGCTCATGTCTATAATCCCAGTGACTCGGGAGGCTGAAGCAAGAGGATCACAGGTTCAAGGCCAGAGGCAGCCTGTGTAGCTTAGAGAGATCCTGCCTCAAGATGAAACATTAAAAATGGGCTAGGGGTGCAACCCAATGGTAGAGCACTTGCAAATTATGTGCAAGGACCTGGGTTCAACCCCCAAGTACTTCAAAAAAATAAAAAGTAATTCTACCATACAAAAATCACTGTTAATATTTTGGTTTTTTCTTAACATCTGCATGTGTGTATATGTACATATGTATACACACATTCAAAAATTAAGGTTATAATTTCACAGATTTATTTGTATTATGTAATGTTATAGTGAAAGCATTTTGCTATGCATTCCATTAAATATTCTCAGAAAATATACACTTTACATCTGTATAATATTCCATGTTATAGCGAAATAATTATTTAAATGGATTTAAAAACAAGGATTAAAAATTGTATGGACTTCATGATTACAGCTGTAGAAAATTGGCATATGAAACATTATAATACTGGAGTTATGGGCAATTTCTCCTTTTATTTTCTTCAATGTGATTATTTTTGTTGTTGTTGTTAAACCCAGGGCCCTGTGCGTACTTTGAAAGCACTCCACCTCCGAGCTGCACCCTTGGCCCCTTTTTAATTTTTTTATTTTGAGACAGGGTCTCACCAAGGTACCCATGCTGCCTCTGGCCTCAAACTTGTGATCCTCCTGCCTCCACCTCCCAAGTCGCTGGGATTACAGGCATGGGTCACCATGCCTGGCTAATGTGATTATTTTTATAATTTGGTTTTTTTTTTTTTAATGATTTCTCAACCCTTGACATTCCTTCAGTCAACAAGTTAACACTGTTTATCATCTTGCAATCTTCAAAGTTGCCAGTTAATAATAAAAGTTGAGCTGCTGTTTGACATCCCCCCGGGGGCTTGGGTTTGGGAAAAAATGCACACTGGATAAAAGAAGAGGGGGGGGGGCGGGGAATCCTCCATAAGGCCCTTTCAATGTCACTGCTTCAGAAAGAGCAGGGACCTCACTGCAGTGTGGCCGCAGCGCTGTGGGGAGTTGGGAGGGGCGTGTGTTCTTTGCACTGTCAAACAGAAATGCCTGCCCGATGCTGGGTTGCCTTCCAGTGTCCGCCACTCACCCCCATCTGAGAGTTGGAGAATGACTTTGTCAAAGTAATAAGTAATAAAAACCAGAAGAGACTCATTTTATTAGGCTTATATTGTTTGTATTGATTTATTAACTCTATCATTTTTTCCTTCAGAACATGGTCACAAACAAACCAAGAGGAACCGCAGAGACTCTCATCATAGGCTTTGGCAATCGATGGCTCTGGCAGTGAAGTTCTGTTTAATTTATAGCTGGTTCATGTTCTTAGTTGGCATTGCCGTGTCATATGGGGAGAGAGATACAGAAAGGGGGCTTTTGTTGTTGTTAGGTGCCGTCGAGTCAGTATCCGACTCATAGTGACCCTCATAGGGTTTTCAATGGCTGACTGTTTCGGGATTGCCTTGGGAGTGGATTGCCAGGTCCTTCTCCCATTTTTGTGGAGCTGGGAATTGAACTCGTGGCCTCAGAGACTGCAGCACAGCGCTCTACCCACTGAGCTAAATCCCAGCCCCTCAGAAAGGGGGCAGGGAGGCTCTAATTGGTTATTTGGGTAAAGAGAGGACACAAATAGAGTAGAAGGAGCCATCCAGCCAAAGCATCTCCCAAAGTGCCTTGAACAGCAGCGAAGCTGGTAGAAGGAGGGTCTTCCCTATTACAAAGGCATTTCTTAACCCCCTTGTAGGGAACTATTCTATGAGATTATATCTGTTTATAAATCTCTAAGTACAAGGCAAACAGAGATTCTTAAAGGGGTTGGGGATTCTTAAACTATTTGGGGAGAGTCACTTTGAATTTATATAAAAGATAGATTATAATATAAACTATCTCAAAAATAGTCCTATATGATGATGAGAAAATCCAAACTTATACTACCAAAACTGTATTTATTTGTCTGGCTCCAGCCCATCTTTCTAGTATTATCTCTTAAGTATCTTGGACACTCACACTAGCACACTCTTTCAGCTCCAGAAATCTCATACTGAACCTCCTGAACATGCTACACCATTTTATACCTCAGTGCCTTTGTACAGCATCCCCTCATGAATAATATATCCAGTAAACATTTCTGCATTCATCAACACCCAAGGGAGACATCACCCTTTCTAGTATCCCTTTCTCAATTACTCAGATTATGACTTTTCTGGGTCTTCTCTAGGAGTTTTTGAACATCAGGCAACACTATGTCATGGTAGGGGTGGGGCAACACCACACTGGTATTCTTTGTTATGCTCCTCTCTGCATCCCGAGCCAGAGGAAGCCAGGGTTGTGTCTCACTCTCCTTTGTGTGCTCATTGCCTGGCACACAGGAGACACTCAATATGGTTTGTTTTAAACCCTTCCATTGCACTAAAGTAGTGACTCATTAAAATGTGTTAAGTAGCCGTTAGGTCCTACACCACCATCTTTTCTAGAAGGAATAGCAATGAGTTGCATCCCTTCTCAAGCTTCTCATATCTCTGATTAATTTTCTCTGATTCTCTATCTTAGAATACATCTAAACTCGCCCTCAATCCTGACCTACCTGGCAGGGGAACAAGAATTCACAGTGTTTCTCACAATGAAGCCTCCATGCTTGGCAACTTGATTACATTTTTTCTGGAGTCTGGTTCAGGCTGTTCTTATCTTCCTAGGAAGAAAGAAAGACTCTAGTAAATTTTTTGGCCACTTTGCCATCAGTGCTATCCCAGAAGCAAGCACAGGATCACTTATTCCCCATGTTAAGCCTAGCATGCACCCTTATAGTAGAGATTTTTATTTCACAAGAAGAATGTTAAATCTCATGGACAAAGTTTTCTGTTTCTTCATAGCCATAGAGATTCCTAGTATCACCTCAGTCACCCTCAATGGCATGCATAATAGAAATAGATGCATTTTTTTCCAGCGTCTCTCAGCCTTGGTACTACTGACATTTGTTGTTGTTGTTGTTAGATGCCATTGGGTTGGTACCTGACTCATAGCGACCCTCATAGGGTTTTCAATGGCTGACTGTTTTGGGATTGCCTTAGGAGTGGATTGCCAGGCCCTTCTCCCATTTTTGTGGTGTTGGGAATTGAACTCAGGACCTCAGAGACTGCAGCGCAGCGCTCTACCAACTGAGCTAAATCCCAGCCCACTACTGGCATTTAGGACTGGATAATTCTTTGTGGGAGGGGAGCATTAGTTATTTGTCACTGTGATAAAATATCTGTAAGGAATTAACAGAGGATAGATTTATTTGGGCTCCCTGTTTTGGGGGTTCCAGTGCGAGGTCGGTAGGCTCCTTAGCTTTGGTCTGAGGCGAGTTGGCCCAGCCTGGTGGTAGGAGTATGTGGCAGAGGGCCTGCTTGCCCCATGGTGGCCAGGAGGCAAAGAGAGAGAGGAAGGGTCTGGGGACCAGATATACCCTCTCAGGGTGCACCCCCAGTGACCTGCTTCTTCCATCTAGGCTTTCATCTCCTAATAGCCCATTCAGTAGTGAGGTAGCCCCCTTAGGATCCAGTCACTTCTCAACAGTGCCACCAGCTGGGGACCAAGCCTTCAACACATAAGCCTTTTGGGGGGAGATTTCAAATCTAAACCATAGCAAGGGGGTTGTCCTGTGCATTGTAGGCTGTTTAGTAGCATCCCTGGCCTTTTCCTGGTAGATGCCACATGCCAATTAAATATGTCTCCAAGCACTGGCAAATACTATAGGGTAAGGAGAGAAATAATTCCCATTTGAGAACCACTGACACACTGTATAATACATAGACATCAATACATGTGGCATACATCCTCATCCTTATACAGCTTTGGGAAATCATGCCTGGCTTTCATTTAGGGCATGAAAACCACATACTTTAGAAATACTTTTCCAGCATTGAGGTATGATATGGTATTGGCGGGACAGGGGGTGTAATGCCCCATCTAAATGAAAAAGGTAGCCTCTCTGGAAAGGTGACAAAAGTAGCATTCCTTTTCAGAGAGAAGCACCCCAGGATGTCAAATGAAAACAATGAAGCATGCCTGTCCCCTTGCTAAGTGAGCCTTACAATAAGGGAAAGTCTCAATCGTTGCTCTTCCTTTGTTCACCTCTTCTGGCTTTGAGCATCCTTTTCTGTTGCTGGATGTGGGGGAGAGGTCAGACTAAGGACTGAGCTATTCTGGAAAGCCCAGTTCTCACATGCTGGCTCGCATACACCTCCAACAGGCACGCTGGACAGAATGGAGCTACTGTTGTGGGATTTCTTATCATCTGTCAAACAGTATACTAAACCTTGGCCCACTCATTTCTTTTAGTCCTCACAATCATCCCACCAAGTAGACACCCTTAACGTCACATTTTGACACCTGATGATGCAGGTGTAGAGCGATTAGTGCCCACCACTCTTAAAGGGCAGTGCTCCCTCCTGACACGACAGTGTGTCACCTCCAGAAGGACTTAGAGATGAGCTACCAGCAGCCTCAAGTGATAACATCATACAATACTTCAGTAAATGGGCTTTTCACGTTTTGTATGACCTCTTCCATTGCTGGTTGAAAATGCAGGGCTAGAGAAGATGAAGACATGTGGTCCTTCATGTTCTAGCACAGGCTTCCAGACATGTGCTGGGAAAGGCCACTTCTCATTCTGATGGTGTGTGTGTGATATGATGCACGTGTTCTGTCTTTATTTTTATAGCAATTAAGTGGAAGATGTAATTAGTTCTCTTCCATTTCAGATAACAGATTAAGCTGTGAAATGTAGAGTGTTTGGCTAGATTATTTCTCTGCTCAGAGGAAGGAGTGATTCATCCTGGGCTTTGCAAGGCTCTGGGTCCCTTAGGAAGTTTTCTCCCGTTGCTATTGAAGTGTGATCACAGGCCAAAGGAGACTGGGAGCTTTAGGGGAGAAATTCCACATACGGCAGGTGGGACCTTCTCAGGAAGGCTCACTGGCTTCCCATTGCTCTTCTCTAAGTGGAACATGTTCCCATGACCCCTCCCAGGCAGCTGGGCCATCCTTCCTGAACAGAGGGCAGCCTTGAATCTATCCCATGTCACCTCTCTTCCTTTACATTTTTGGCAAAAAGTGTGACTGTGCTTTTTGAGGGTAGCAAGGGGAGTTTGCTGGGAAGCTTACAATGGAGAGGGCGGCACAGCCCAGTCCTCCAGGGACCCTCCCTTATTTTTCCACCTCCTCACCACTGTGGGAGGCAGCACCCTCCCCCAGCTCAGGGGGCCAATGCTCAGGGGGAGGCTGAGTGAAGAGAAGAGGGATCCTCCCACCTGGGAGGTCCAGGATCCCTTGTCATCTGAAGAAGGCCTGCAGTTCCTCTGATGAGCCTGAGCCATAGTTGGAGTCACCACACAAGTCAGACAGACATGAGAGGATGGGGTCTGAACCCTGGACCCAAAGTTTGTAAGAGTTTGAGTTCAGTGAATGACTACCTGTTGTGGGAATGGCAGGAGATTCCTGAGTGTCTGAAGAACCTTCCACATCCCTCCTTTCCCCTTTGTGGATGTTATTGCCTCTGTCGGAAACACACTTCTCTATCCAGCATATATCATCCTGTCATTCAGGATATACCTTCAGTGTTGTTTCTTCTATGTAGAAATGATCAATCCCTTCTGTGCTTTAAAACAGTGATCCTTAACCTTTTTGGCCCCAGGCACATGTTTCATGGGAGACAGTTTTGCCGTAGACCAAGGGAGGGCTGTGGGTTAGGGATGATCCCAGTGCATTACATTTATTGTGTCAATACAGATGAAGCTTCTCTTGCTAACCCACTGCTCATACCAGGACCAGTCTGCAGCCTGGGGAATGGGGACCTCTGCTCTAGAATTCAGTAAATGCTTGTTGAATGAATAGGTAATTCCATCCTAGGATCTATACTTTTGTGCTATAAAACATGATGCTTATTTAAAAATTCAAGCTTTACTGAAGGGTATAAACCATTCAGTGCTGAGTATTTGTCCACTCATCATTCACTCAACAAATATTGGTCACACAACTACTTGGTGCCAGCTATTATTCTAGCAGCTGAGAATATGGTAGGAGTAGCATGGACAGATTCTCAGCCTGCATAAACCTGATATTCAAGTAGGGTGAGATAGACTAAACCAACAGTAAATACTGGGGGTGGCAAGAAAATGCATACACATTTTAAGAGATGTCATCTCTGTAGTACTTTTCAAAGTGGAGCAATGTGTAGTATGACGTTCATGCGCACATGAGACAGGAGTTAGCAGAACAAGCATATGAAAAGCTCTGGGTCCCTCGTGAAGTTTTCCCCTGCTGCCACTGCACTCTTAAAATAGCAAAATGGAAAGTTTCCATCTCAAGGTGTGTATCCATTTTCATGGCATCCTCTGTCTGTAATGGAGATCGTAACACACTGTGAGGCAATGTGAAGCAGGGCAGGAGGGTTGCAAGTGATGGGAAGATGAGGTAGGCATGGTGCTAGTCAGGCCAGGCTGGGCGGGGAACATCTGAGGTGAGGCTGAAATGTAGCTGGGGAGCCAGCCAGGGAGACATCTGAGGGAAGGTGAGCCCAGGTGGCGGGCCCGGCAGGTACAAACGCTCTGGTGTGAGAATGAGCTTGGTGTGCTTGAGAAACAGAAAGGACCATTTTAGACAGGGAGCTAGGGGCCGAACCATGAAAAGCTTGATTGACCGTGAAAAAGACTTTGCATTTCATTCTACATAAGAAGCACAGCCATTAGGCAAGAAGAGACATGATCAGATTTGGAAGAGTCCTTTTCTGAGGCATTTCATGCTGCTGGGCTACTGCATTTGTCAGGCAAAACACACCATGTGCTGGGCGCTGCCCTGGGTACTGTGGAGAGATAGATGAAGGATAGTCCATGTCTTCAAGGAACTTGCAGTCTGGGTGGAAACTACTAGGCAAATGGAGAGTTCCAGTACACTGGGCTAACATGGTGACATTCAGCATGTTGGAGGGCTACAGACCAGGATGAAGGGACCCAGACAAGGACATGTTGTTGTTGTTAGGTGACATCGAGTCAGTGTCTGACTCATAGCAACCCTATGTACAGCAGGCAAAATACTATTGTCAGTGCTTCTCTGCTGTTCACAGGGTTTTTCAATAGTGGAATGATTTTTGGGAGTGGGTTGCCAGGTCCTTCTCCCAAGCCCACAGCACCTGGTGTTCCCAGGTGGTCTCCCATCCAAGTACTAACCAGGTCCAGCCCTGCTTAGCTTCTGTGATCTGATGGGATCGGATGCCACAGTGCTACCGCTGCAGGCAGTACTGTCTTCCCTGACCAGGAATCGAACTCGGGCCGCAGCTGTGAGAGCACCCAATCCTAATCACTAGACTACCAGGGAGGCTGATTGATGATGTTCCTAATCCTCATCATAAGAGCAGGAGTACACATGCTCGAGGGTGGGCAACAGGGAGACCTGCCTCAGTCTGAGAGCATCAGGGGAAGGACCTCTGAGGACAGGAGTTTGGGATTTTAGGCTGAGTTTTGAAGAATGAGCAGCAGCTGGTCAGAGAGGTGGGGTCAAGTCCAGGTAAGGGTCCAGCATGTGCACAGTGGGCACTGGGCAGTGAGCTCATGGTGACAAAATACAGCAGGGTTGGTGAGTGGGACTGAGCCTATAGGCCTTGAAGCCACATTCAGGGCCTGAGTTTTTGCTTAGAGAGCAATAGAAGCCCCAATAGCCTTTTAAACAGCAGAGGGACGTGGTCAGATTGGCATTGTAGAAAGGTCACTGGCTGCATAATGGAGCATATTTTGGAAGAGAGCAAAGACTGGAAAAAAAAAAAGTTGGGAGCTGTGCTGAGGCCCAGATGAGACTGGACATAGTGAGTACAAGGCAGATCTGGATGTGCGCAAGATGGGGAGCTAGGGAACCAGACAAATGAAGGGACATGGCATGTGATGGAGAAGGATGGATCGTCATCTGCTGGAGAAGGATGGATCGTCATCTGCTGCCACAAGGCTGTTTAGGACATGGTGGGTGTTGGGGCTATTTATCAAGATATTGAGAAAAATAATATAACATGAAAAAAGAGATGTGATAGGAGAGAAAAATCTTTTGGAGACAATTTGAAACAGCTTCAAAGATATACCAGTAGGGAGCTGGGCATAGAGATGCACACCTATAACACCAGCGGCTTGGGAGGCAGAGGCAGGAGGATCGCAAGCTCAAGATCTGAATAACTTAGTGAGACCCTGTCTCGAAAAGTAAAAAAAAAAAAAAAAAAAGGGTTGAGGGTGCAGCTCAGTGGTCCAGCACTTGCAAAGCATGCAAGCGCAAAGCCCTGGGTTCAACCCCCAATACCACAAAAAAAAAAAAAAGAAAGAAAGAAAAAGAAAAGAAAAAAAAAGATATGCCAGTAGATAGTTGGAAATTTTGTATGAAGCCCCATGGAGAGGTGTGAGGTAGGGATACACCCTTGGGAGCCTTAGCAGGTAGATAGTTCTGGGAATGGGAATGGCCAGCATTGCTGAAAACCACCAGTCTTTGAGAACTGCTTGATGCCCCTCTCTAGCTGGGCATTTACATCTTGGCTCCCTCACAGGTGATCCAGCTTGGGCCTATCCCTGGTCAATCAGGATAACTTAGGAGGCTGGAGCAGGGCAGGTGCCTTGGCTAATAGGAAGTTCTTTAGCCAGGTGACCTCCAAGATGATAAATGAGCTCAGGACTCTGCCTGACAGGTGCTTCCCATCACCTTCACATTTTGGTTGTTTGGAGGCTTTTGCAGGTGAATAATCACTCTCCCACTCCTTACTCCAGGATTACAATGAGTCTTTTCTGATGTTTCCTTTTCTTGGCTTCATGCCTATGCTATATGAAAAGCAACAAAAGAAGGTGGGCTTTTTTTCCTTACACACTTGAGCTACAGTTTTTTTTCACTAATTTTACTTGAGAAATATTTCATTTGGCTTTAAAAGAGCTACTCCACTATTACCTGTAAAAGAGTTTTCCCATTTGTGTTGTTTTGTTTTTATTTTTGACTATTGTGAATAGGGCTGCAATGAACATTGTTGTGCAATTATCTGTTTCAATTTCTGCTTTCATTTTTTGTGGGTTTACTCCTAGAGCGGAATTGCTTGACCATATGGTCATTGAATGTTTTAATTTCTTGAGGAACAGCCATACTGCCTTACACGATGTTCTGCACGATTTTATGCTCCCATCAGCAATACACAAAGGTCCCAGGTTCTCCACAGCCTTACCATGGCTTGTTTTCTGATTTTAAGATAGTAGCCATTCTAACAGGTGTGAAGCAATGCCTCTCTCTTCCAAAGCTTATGGCCCTCTTCTGAGCATGTATTTGATAGTTATTTACTTGTATCTATTTAAAAATTGACAGATTGAAATAATAAGTTTCACTTTTGTCAGTCGAACAAGAGTATAAAGAAGTCACTTTGTGACCTCCCCAGCTGTAAAAGCAACACCCACCACATTGAAATGCACAAGGCAACCTGTGAAAATAATGGGAAACCCGGCCTTTTATAATTCACAGATGTTGCAGTTCAAAGTAAAGAGTACTTTTTGGTTTTTAATATTGCTCTGTGATTGCTACATTAATATTAATAAAGCTCTTGAAAGGAGATTGTCATTTGGTATTAAGGCCATTCTGGTTTGTCACTGGGCTTCAGAGCATTGCTGGGAAGATGAAATTGCCCCTGCTCTTTAGATTAACTGTGTTGGAGTATGAGTTCCATCACTCATTTGCAAGCCGGTGCTCCTGAAACTGAGAGATGGTTATTAGATGTAAAAAAAATCAGAGGGAAGGCTTTGGAAGGAGCTTCTGGAATTCAGGGTTTGGGAAGTTGCATTTTATGTGCACTTTCTGGAGATAATGTCTCTGGGAATAGAACACTGCCACCAGCAAGCCGTCTCTTGCTGTCAGTGAATGCCACCAAACACAATTGACTGAGACACGACATTGAGGAGAGGCTGCACTGTTTGTTTTCAAAGTGGGTGACTCGTATTTCTTGACACTCTGTCCCAGTGACTTTCACATTAACAAAAGCCACTGGGTGCTGTGGAAATAACCAGTCTCTGGCACAGCTAAAGACTTTCTGTTCTTTGTCGCATCTTGGAGAAAGCTGTGTATTTGAGTGTCAAGGATCACAGGATCCAAGGCCCCTGGTTTTTTCAAAGCCACCTGGGTCTTGATGGACCAAGTCTGTCTACCAAAGTTCTATAAAAGTTAAAATCAAGTCATCAGTAAATTGGAATGATATGAGCCAATATTTTCTCTACCATTAAGAGTCAGGCGAAGTAGAAAAGTTACTCTCTGGGGTGTATAGGTAGCTATGCCAACCATATAATTATATTATCCCACATAGTAACCTTTTCTACTTTTGAATTCAGAAGAATTCAGAGAATAGAAAGTAGACCCTAAATTGGGATCTTGAAAACCATGCTGTCAGTGGATCAACATTTTACCTGTAGTTCTTTTAGAAGAGAAATCTGATGGTATCTCCTTTGCTATTGAGAGGAGAAATTCAGTAGCAAAAATTCTTAAATTTCAAAGTCCATTTTTGTGGATAGGAAAAACAAGTCATTTTTAACTGAAAAGTGACAGGTTGGATGTGGATATACTTAAATGTATTAAGAATGGTGTAACAGCCTGGCGCCTTGATGCACACATGTAATCCCAATAACTTGGGAGGCAGAGGCAGGTGGATCACCAATTTGAAGCCAGGTGCAGTCTGCATAACTCAGCAAGACCTTGTCTCAAAAAGTAAAAAGGGGGCTGGGGCTGTAGCCCTGTGGTAGAGCAGTTGCTTGGCACACAAGGCCCTGGGTTCAACCTCACAATATTGAAAACAAAGCCAACAGGTGAAACCAAAACTAGATGATACAATTCAGATTTCTAAAGATCTTTCTAAAGTTAGGTCACTTGTTTATTAGATAAGGGAGGCTTGAGGCTTGTGTGTAGAAAGAGTTTAATATAAAAATGGACTGGCCCAACCTGGGGAAAGCTTAGTTGAAGGCTTTTAAATATCATGAGATGATTTTAAATTCTGTTCAAGATTTAGAAAACAGTCATTTCCCAAGAAGCAACTAAATTTTATAAACAATATCTTGTGGAAGTGGTAGCAATAGTAAGTGTTGAAATAATTATTTCCTATACTGTTTAAGTCTACCAAACTGTTTTATCAGATTGATTTTCACTTCATTCTTTTTAGATCAGTATTTTAAAGGAGGACCATATTGTATTTTTAATCTCTGAATTAAAATTTTCTACTTGGGCAGATCTGGTTTGTTCTCTTTGCAGCAGGCCAAACAGTGTGTGTATGCGTGTGTGTGTGTGTGTGTGTGTGTGTGTGTGTGTGTGTGTGTATTTACAGTCATATTAATCCTTAAAGTTTTGAGTAAAGGAGAAATACAGAGCTGGGGATGTAGCTCAGTGATAAAGTACCTGCCTAGCATATGCAAGGCCCTGGGTTCAATGCCCAGTACTGGAAAAAAAAAAATGCAAGTAGAATCAACAAAACAAAATCTGGGATATTTTGAAAATGCCAATAATATTTACACAAAAATGTATAATCCTTTTGCTGTGAATTAAATCTAATGTTTGCCTTGTCCTTACAATAGCAAGCTAATTCTTTTTTTTTTGTGTGTGTGGTACTGGGGGTTGGACCCAGGGCCTCGCGCTTGTATGCTTTGCAAGTGCTGGACAACTGAGCTGCACCCCCAGCCCTTTTTTTTTTTTTTTTTTACTTTTTTGAGATAGGGTCTCACTAAATTACGCAGACTACCTCTGATCTCAAACTTGCGATCCTCCTGCCTCTGCCTCCCAAGTTGCTGGGATTACAGGTGTGTGCCACCACACCCAGCTTCCAAGCTAATTCTTTTTTAATGTACGTGGAAAATATCATTAGATCTACTCTGGGAAAATACACCCAGTCAGTCCAACTACTGCTTCTTTGGGAAAATAAGGAAAAAACTAAGTAATAAAAATTATCACCTTCCCTTTACCTCTCTCAGTTAGAGATCAAATAGCCACAATGAATATTGTGGTAATCACAGTCACCTGCAAAGATCTCCTAGACCCACAAATGGTAAATCAGAGGATTGGCAGATCCCATCTATAACCCCAAATTGACTACCATCAAGCTTCCAGTGTACCTCTGGATTCCATGACTGATGTTGATTATTTTTTAACAAACCCTCTTGGATTATGTGGTATGATTAGTTTTGTTCTCTACCTCAGAGTATTGCTTAATGCAGACCTTGAGCACCCAGAGCATTTTCCTTCCTATATAACAATTATATAACAATGATATCAGTTTTATCATCATATTAATATGTCCCTAAACCAGCACACTTGAAAGTTGATCCTCAAACACAGAGAGTTGTTTGCTACTGAGCTGCAGTGCACAACACACAAACCAACCACATTCCTGGACATCTTTCTATCATAGCAGCTTTCTCAATGAAGAAAGCAAATGCATTTATTTGCAATCTTGGGCAAGCCCTTATCTCCTTAAACAGTGTCACTTCTTCTGTTTTAATGTTCTGACTTTCAAAGATTTTCTCCAAACCTTGGGAAATAACAAGAACATGTTATTTTTGTTGGGTTGTTTGTTGTTGTTGTTGTTAGGTGCCGTCAAGTCGGTATCCGACTCATAGCGACCCTATGTCCAACAGGGGAAACACTATTGTCAGTGCTTCTCTGCTGTTCATAGGGTTTTTCAATGGCAGATTGATTTTTGGAAGGGGGTTGCCAGGTCCTTCTCCCAAGCCTACAGCTTCTGGTGTTCCCTGGCGGTCTCCCATCCAAGTACTAACCAGGCCCGACCCTGCTTAGCTTCCAAGATCTGATGGGATCGGATGCCACGGGGCTACGGCTGCAGGCTATATTTTTGTTGGTAGTATTTGTAAAAGACAACTTTATATACAGTAGTCCACCTTTATCAGCAGTTTGCTTTGTATAGATTCAGTTATTGCAATCAACCATGGTCTGAAAATATTACTAGGCAATGAGGAATTAAGATATTTTAGAGAAAAAAAGAGAATGTGTACATTCCTATAACTTACTACAGCATATTGTAGTTGCTTTGTTATTAGTTATCTTAGTCTCCTACTGTGCCTAATTTACAAATTAAACTTTTATACACACACACACACACACACACACACACACACACACACAGGAAAACCATAGAATATGGAGAGCTCAGTACTATGTGAGGTTTAAGGCACCCATTGGGGGTCTTATAATGTATCCCCTGCACATAAGGGGTGGTTATTCTATCCAACATATACAAAGCCTGCATTATTGTATTTAGTTATTCAGTTGACTCCCTTTCATGAAATATATATTTCTGTTTCTATATAGCATCAACATATACATAAATCCGATTCCTAGGTAGGTGAGTTAACAAATTAAATAATATTATTGTACAGCACTTAATAATATTGTTATTGATGAGTGTTTACTGAGTACCAACTGCTTTGCATGCATTCACATATCTAATCTTCACAATAATGCTCTGGGGTTAGGATTTTTATCATCCTCTTTTTGACAATGAGGAAACTGAGGCTTAGGAAGGTTAAATAACTGACCTGATATCAAATAGCTAGTGAGTAGTAACGCATTGGTTCAAATCCAGTTTTCTAGCTGCAAGAACCTAGCTCTTAGCCACTTAGAAGCCTGTAGGGGTCAGGCAGGCAAATGAGTGAAACAGACTTAGTGTCTAGCAACATGGTGAGAAAAGCCCAGGTAGATTCTCTTGTGGTGTTCTTGTTAGATGCCATCAAGTTGGGTCTGACTCATAGTGATTCTATGTACAGCAGAATGAAACACTCCCCAATTCTGTACTATGCACATGATCTTATTTATGTTTAAGCCTATTGCTGCAGATATTATGTCAACCCACCTAATGGAGGATTTTCCTTTTATTCATTGACTTGCCATTCTCCCAAACATGATGTCCTTCTCCAGGGATTGGTCCCTCCTACCTACATGTCCAAAATGAGTAAGACGTAGTCTAGGCATCCTTGCTTCCAAGGAACACTCTGGCTGTACTTCCTCTAGGACAGATCTGTTGGTTCTTTTGGCAATCCATAGTATATTCAATACTTGTCTCCAGCACCATAATTCAAAAGCATCAATTCTTCTCCTGTCTCCCTTGTTCAATGTCCAGCATTCACAACCTTGTAATGTGACTGAAAATACCATGACATGAGTCAGGCGCACCTTCGTCTTCAATGTGACATCTTTACTTTTCAATACTCTAAAGAGATCTTTTGCCACAATTTTTCCCAAAGCAATGTGTCTTTTCATTTCTTGACTGCTGTTTCCACGGGTGTTGATTGTAGAACCAAGTAAAGCAAAATCATGGAGAAACTCAGTGTTTTCTCAATTTATTGTAAAGTCACATACTGACCTGCTGTAAGGATTTTTGTTTGATGGATGTTTAGTCATAACCCATATTGAAGGCTATGTTCTTTGATCTTCTTCAGTAAATGCTTTAAATCCTCTTCACTTTAAGCAAGGAGAGTTGTGTCATCTGTATAACGCAGATTGTTAATGAGTCTTCCTCCAATCTTGGTGCCATGTTCTTCTTCATAAAGTCCAGCTTCTCGGATTATTTGCTCAGCATATAAATTGAAAAGATATGGTGAAAAGATACAGCCATGACACACACCTTTCTTTATTTTAAACCAAGCAGTGTTTCCTTGTTCTGTTTGAACGACTGCCTCCTGATCCATATACAGATTCCTCCTGAGTACAATTAGGTGCTCTGGTATTCCCATCCTTCACAGGGTTATCTATAATTCGTTATGATCCACACAGTCAAATGCTTTTGCATAGTTTTATGCCTTTGCATAAAACATAGATAGACATCTTTCTGATATTCTCTGCTTTTAGCTAAGATCCATCTGAGATCAGCAATGATGTCCTTGGTTCCCCACCCTCTTCTGAATCTGGCTTGACTTTTCAGGCAGTTCCCTGTCTATATATTGCTGTGGCAGCTTTTGAATGATCTGTAGTAAAATTTTGCTTGCATGTGATATTAATAATATATTAATGATATTAATGATATAATGATAGTTTCCACATTCAGCTGGATCCCCTTTCTTGGGAATAGGCACAAATATGGATCTCTTCCAGTCAGTTACCCAGGCAGCTGTTTTCCAAATCTCTTTGCATAAACATGTTAGCACTTCCAATGCTGCATCTGTTTGTTGAATCATCTGTATTGGTATTCCATCAATTCCTGGAGCCTGTGTTTCACCAATTCCTTCAAAGCTGGTTCCACTTCATCCTTCAATACCATTGGTTCCTCATCATATGAAATCTCTTGAAATCGTTAGTCATCCACTAATTCTTTTTTTTTTATAATGACTCTGTGCACTCCTTCCATCTTCTTTTGATGTTTCCCGAATCATTTAATATTTTCCCTGTAGGATCTTTCACTATTGCAACTCAAGGCTTGAATTTGTTCTTCAATTCCTTAAGCTTGAGAAAAACAGAGCATGGTCTTCCCTTTTGGTTTTCTGTCTCCAGTTCTTTGTACATGTCATTAAAATATTTGATTTTATCTTCTTGAGCTGCCTTTTGAAATCTTCTGTTTAGTTTCTTAACTTTATCATGTCTTTTACTTTAGCTGCTCAATGTTCAAGGGCAAGTTTCAGAGTCTCTCTTGACATGTAATTTGCTCTTTTTTTCCTTTCTTTTTAATAAACTTTTGCTTTTCTCATGAATATCTTTGTGTCATGCCACAACTTGTCTGGTCTTCTATCATTTGTGTCTAATGCATTAAACCTGTTCTTGAGGTGGTCTCTGAACTCAGGTGGGATATACTCAAGGTCATACCTTAGATCTCATACACTTGTTCTAATTTTCTTCAGTTTTAGTTTGAATGTGCATATGAGCAGTTGATGGTCTGATCCATAATCAGCACCTGGTCTTGTTCTGACATTTCAAAAAGCTTTTCCATCATATTTTTCCACAAATGTAGTCAATTTGGTTCCTGTATGTTCAATCTGGAGAAGTCCATGTGTATAGTCGCCATCTATGTTGGTGAAAAAATGTATTTCCTATGAAAAGATCATTGGTCTGACAAAATAGAAAAATTGACTAAAATATACTTTTTTAAAAAGTCATAATAATTGAGGTCAAAGGAAATAAAAGGAAATCACCAGGTGGGAGAAAGGAAGTGGAAGCTCAAAGCAGCCATATAAGAAAGCTTCATTTATGATTCTAGGAGCTACTAGATCTGGAAATAGATCCTTGTATTAACTCCCATGCATGGAGGGACAGCAGATGAGACTGGACCTATCAGGGATCTCAGACATAATCTCCATATAACTGGGCTCCTCAAGGGCTGCCCCTTTCTCAAGAAAAGGATCTGAGAATCTCCATCCATAAAACTTTTCCCTTGTACTGACATACTGTGTGGGTCCAGATCTTCCCTAGTGGTTTAGATGTCTGGAGAGGGTGTCTAAACTAAAGAGTCACAAGCCTTTAGATTGATGGAGTACATTCACTCTGTTAAGTCTTTTGTTGTTGTTGTTAGGTGCCGTCAAGTCGGTATCCGACTCATAGTGACCCTTTGTACAACAGGGGAAATACTATTGTCAGTGCTTCTCTGCTGTTCATAGGGTTTTCAATGGCAGATTGATTTTTGGGAGGGGGTTGCCAAGTGCTTCTCCCAAGCCTACAGCTTCTGGTGTTCCCAGGCGGTCTCCCATCCAGGTACTAACCAGGCCCGACCCTGCTTAGCTTCCAAGATCTGATGGGATCGGATGCCACAGGGCTACCACTGCAGGCTTAAGTCTTTTAGTCTTACCAAAAACAAATCCAAACACTGATATACAGAAATTTTAGAACACCAAAGATGAAGAAATCATTTTAAGCTTAACCAGAAAGGAGGAAAATAAATGGCCACAGGAAATGTTCATATTGCCATAGAAAAGCAAAGCCACTCAACTAGCACTATAGTCCCTTTTGGCAATAATGAAAAGTAAAAGACATTGTAATAATATCTTCAAAATATGAGAAAAAGAACCCAGAATTCTATACCCTCTTAACCTACCACTTCCAAGTGATGCTGACATGGAACATACACTGAGAAAGAAGACAAACAAAAATTGAGAAAAAAAAAAACTGCTTATAAAAACAGTAATCTTAAAAACACTATGTTGTGTGTAAGAAGCCAGACACAAAAGAGTACTTACTTTGTGCTTCTATTTACACGAAATTCAAAAAATGGGCAAAGTTAGTAGATAGTGATAGCTGTCTGAATATTGACAGATGGGGCTTGAGAGAACTGTCTGGTTGTGAAGGAAATGTTATATAAATCAATCTGGGTGGTATCTGCATGGATGTGTACATATGCAAAATTCACTGAACTAGACATTTTCTGTGCATGAACGTGGTGTACCCCAACATGTTAGTTAGGTGCCGTCGAGTCGGTATCTGACTCATAGCGACCCTCATAGGGTTTTCAACGGCTGTTTCAGGATTGCCTTACCCCAACACATGTATTTTAAAACTCCCCTACAAAAGAATAGACTTATTAAATGTAATGAAGCGATTTTAACTTTGCTTTTTAAAAATACTCACTAAAGAATTGTGCAAGATACATTTCTGGAAGAATGAGGTAGACGCAGAAGATTGAAGTGAGTTTTAATAGTGAACAGTAAAGGGGAAGTGGTAAATAAGTAGTTTCATTTAAACTAACCTTGACTAACAACAGTAATGACTGTGGGGTGCAGGTTAAAGGAAGATGGAATTGAAACATCAGATAACGATTACAGGAGATGGGAGGTAGTAATTGGAGCTCAAGCAATCTAAGATCCATGTTTTATTCTGGAAAAGGGTAAAGATGTTGATTAAGTTTAACTTTGAGTTAATGTTTAAAAGGTTAAGGTAGTTGCAAAAATAATAGAAACAGAATATCTAATTTTCATGTCAGTTGATTAGGAAATGAGAATTAAGAAGTTATTCAATCTAGTGGAAAGCAGGAAAGGAGAAAAACAGAAGCACAGAAAAGGCATGGTGGATAAAGAGAAAAAGTAGGGAAAAATAATGTAGCCCGCAAGGTGGTGCCCTCTTGTAACTTGAGCGACTTGGAAGGCAGAGGCAGGAATATCATAAATTTGAAGCCAGAGGCAGCCTGCATAACTTGGCAATACCCTATGTCAAAATTAATAAAAGTGAAAAAATGGGCTGGGGGTTCAGCTCAGTGGTGCAAAAGCATGCATGAGGCCCTGGGTGCAACCCCTTAGTATTGCAAAGGTCCAGTTAGATTAGTAATCACAATATAAATATTAACAGATATAAATTTTTCTGGGTACAATGGCACACACCTGTAATCCCAGCAACTTGAAAGGCAAAGGCAAGAGAATCACAAGTTTGAGGTCAAAGGAAGTTTGTGTAACTTAGTGAGACCCTGTCTCAGGATAAAAAAAAAATTTTTTTTTCAGTACTGGTGGTTGAACTCAGGGCCTCGCGCTTGCATGCTTTGCAAGTGCTGGACCACTAAGCTGCACCCCCAGCCCATTTTTTTACTTTTTGAGACAGGGTCTCGCTAAGTTATGCAGACTGGCTCTGGTCTTAAACTTGCAATCCTCCTGCCTCCCCCTCCCGAGCCTCTGGGATTACAGGCGTGCACCACCCCCCCAGTCTCAGGATAAAAATTTTAAGAGAGTCCAGTAGAGCACTTGCAAAGTATGCACAAGACTCTGGGTTCAACTCCCAGTACTGCAAAAAAGAAAAAAGAAAAAAAAATCCATGCTGTTTGTAAGAAACTTCCAAAACAAAATTACACAATTAAGGGGATTGTTGTTGTTGTTGTTGTTAGGTGCTGTTGAGTCAGTATCTGACTCATAGTGACACTACATACAACAGGCAAAACACTATTGTCAGTGCTTCTCTGCTGTTTATAGGGTTTTCAATGGCAGATTGATTTTTGGGCGTAGCTTGCCAGGTCCTTCTCCTAAGCCTACAGCATCTCCCCAGACCAGGCGGTCTCCCATCCAAGTACTAACCAGGCCCAATCCTGCTTAGCTTCTGAGATCTGACAGGATCAGATGCCACTGGGCTACTGCTGCAGGCAAGTAAGGGGATAGAAAAAAATAAATCCAGGAAGATACTTTTACAAATGAAAGCTGATGCAACTGCATTAATATTATGCAAAATAGACTTTCACATAAAAATGATGTTGTAGGGATAATTCGGCTGGGATTTAGCTCAGTGGGTAGAGCACTGCGCTGTAGTCTCTGAGGACCCGAGTTCAATTCCCAGCACCGCAAAAATGGGAGAAGGGCCTGGCAATCCACTCCCAAGGCAATCCCGAAGCACTCAGCCATTGAAAACCCTATGAGGGTCGCTATGAGTCAGATACTGACTCGACGGCACCTAACAACAACAACAACAGGGATAATTCACCCAGAAGATATAAAAATTCTGATCCTGAACCCTCTAAATAAATAAATCAACATGTAATAGAATGCAGGGGAAAATCAGGAAAATTGTAATCACAATGGAGAATTTAAACACATCTCCCTCAGGAAAAAAAAAGAAAAGATACCTTGTTGTTGTTAAGTCCTGTCCTGTCAGGGCCAACTCATAGAGACCCTATGTACACAGAATGAAACTCTACCTAACACATGTGCCAGGCACATGATCTTTTTTATACTTAAGCCCATTGTTGCAGACACTGTGTCAATCCATCTAGTTGATCATCTTCCTTTCTTTCATTGACCCACCACTCATGTCTCAAACATGATGTCCATCCTCAAAGATTGATCCCTCCACACAACATGTCTAAAGTATGTAAGACACAGTCTAGTCATCTTTACTTCCAAGGGGCACCCTGGTTGCACTTCTAGGACAGATCTACTGATTCTTTTGGCAGTCTGTGGTATAGTCAATATTCATCTCCAGCACCATAATTCAAAAGCATCAATTCTTCTCCTGTCTCCCTTATTCAGTGTCCAGCTTTCATTAAGAATATGATGCAACTGAAAATACCATGGCATGAGTCAGGTGCACCTTCATCTTCAATGTGATATCTTTACTTTTCATCAGTTTAAAGAGGTTTTTTTTGCAACAGCTTTCCCAAGGCAGTGCGTCTTTTGATTTCTTGACTGTTTGTTTTCTGAGTGTTGAACCAAGTAAAGCAAAATCTTGGACAAACTCAATCTTTTTTTTCCATTTATCATGAAGTTGCATACTGACCCAGTTGTAAATTTTTGTTTTCTTGATGTTGAGGCACAACCCATACTGAATGTTGGGTTCTTGGATCTTCATCAGTTAATGCTTCAAATCTTCCTCAGTTTGAGGAAGCAAAATTGTGTCATCTGCATAATGCAGGTTGTTAATGAATCTCCCTCCAATCATCATGCCACATTCTTCTTCATAAAGTCCAGCTTCTTGAATTATTTGCTCAACATAGAGATTGAAGAGGTATGGTGAAAGGACACAGCCCTGACACACACCTTTCTCGACTTTAAGCCAGGCAGTGTTTCCTTGTTCTGTTCAAATGAATGCCTCCAGGTCCATGTACAGATTCCTCATGAGTACAGCTAAGTGCTCTGGTATTCCCATTCTTTGCAATTTTGTCCATAATCTTTTATGATCCACACAGTCAAATGCCTTTGCATAGTCAATAAAACATAAACATCTTTTTGGTATTTTCTACTCTTGGCTAATATCCATCTGATATTAGCAATGAGGTCCCTGGTTCCATGCCATTTTCTGAATCCAGGTTGATTTTCTGGCAGTTCCCTGTTAATATACTGCAGTAGTCACTTTTGAATGATCTTTAGCAAAATTTTACTTGTGTGAGATGTTAATGATATTGTTTGATAACTTCCACATTCATTGTTCCTGGATCTCCTTTCTTAGGAATAGTACAATTATGGATCTCTTCCAGTCAGTTGGCCAAGTAGCTGTCTTCCAAAGCTCTTGGCATAAAAAAGTGAGCACCTCCAGTATTGCATCTGTTTATTGAAACATGCCAATTGGTATTCCATGAATTCCTGGAGCCTTGTGTTTCACCAATTCCTTCAAGGCAGCTTCCATTCCCTTCAGTACCCTTGGTTCCTGATCATATGCAACCTCTTGAAATGGCTGGTCATCCACCAGTTCTTTCCAGCTTCTTTTGATGTTTCATGCATTATTTAATATTTTTTTGTAGACGCCTTCACTATTGCCACTTGATGCTTGAATTTTTTCTTCAATTCTTTAAGTCTGAGAAAAACAGAGCATGTTTGTCCTTTTTGGTTTTCTATTGGCGACTATACACATGGAATTCACCAGATAGAACATATAGGAACCAAAGGGACTACATTTGTGGAAAGAGATGATGGAATAGTTCAATATCAAAAGTCAGAACAAGACCAGGTGCTGACTGTGGATCAGACCATCAACTGCTCTTATGCAGTTTCAAACTGAAAACCTTAGGCAGACAGAAGAATTACCAAAGGTATGGATGACTTGAACAACACTGTTTATGAATTTGATCTTCTGACCTGGGTAAAGACCCTTGCCCCAACAGTTAGGCAATTTCAAGCACAATATTTATTCTTGACAAAAATTTAACATGGCCAGGCACTGTGGCACATGCTTATAATCCTAGCAACTTAAAAGCCAAGGCAGAAGGGGTAACAAGTGGGAATCCAGATGCAGCCTGAGCAAGTTAGTGATATCCTGTCTCAAATAAACAAGCAGTCCAACAAATAAACACAGGAGCTGGGGGTGCAACTCAGTAGTATAACATTTGCCTAGCATGCATGAGTCCCTAGGTTCAATCTCCTAGTTGCTATTGTTAGGTGCTGTGGAGTCAAGTCCGACTCATAGCCACTCCATATATAACAGAATGAAACACTTCGGGACACTGTGCCATCCCTAGCACTATGTCAGTGCGTCTCTGCTACTCATAGGGTTTTTGATGGCTGACTGTTTTGGGATTGTTTCAGAAGTGGGCTGCCAGTTCCTTCTCCTGGGATTCCTGGGATCAAACCCAGGGCCTCAGATCATGCAGAGCAGCACTCTATCAACTGAGCTAAACCCCAGGGCCAATCTCCCAGGCCTAAAAAAAAATTACATATTTATTACACCATAAAAGAAGTATTAGCAAAGGTAAGCAGAATGCCTCCTGAAGAGAAAAACAAAATTAAGCAAAAGCACTCTTCAGGCTGTGGGCTGAGCATTCAAACTTCTAAGTGAGAGTGCTGGTCCAAAACCATCTAAGCCCAGGTGTCGGCCACTACCGCCCTTCTGTCTTATTGCCCACTCTGTGGTTGACTCAGAAATAGTTGTGTTCAAAGAAGAGGAGGGCAGTGTCAGTGGATACGGCCCCCAGTTAGTCATTTTTGGAGTTAGGAAGGCTTCCTATTTGGAGGTGACAGGATCGCAGTGGGGAGGGGGCAGAGCAAGTGGAGAAAGAGGCTCTTGTCTAAAATTAGGTTTATGGATTCTATGATGATTTTTGGGTTATTCATTGTTCCTGGTCCTCAGAAGTTCACCTCTACAAGAGGTTGGATGAAGTTTTCTCTGAAGATGTTAAAGAATGGATTAAAGAGCTTCTCTTTCTCTTTTGCTCACTCACTTGTTCTCTCTTTCTCTCTCTCTTTCCTCCCCCTCCTTTTCTGCTCCTCCTCCTTCCCCTCCTATCCTCCTCTTTCCTCTTCTTCTTCTTCTTCTTCTTCTTCTTCTTCTTCTTCTTCTTCTTCTTCTTCTTCTTCTTCTTCTTCTTTTCAGTGCTAGAGATCAAACCCAGGCCTGTACATGCTAGGCAACTGCTCTAACACTGAGCTGTATCCCCATCCTTTTGTTTGGATTTTACAGAGAGTCTTGCTGGGTAGGCCAAGCTGGCCTTGAACTTGAAATCCTCCTACCTCAGCCTCCATGGTGTTGGTATTACAGACCTTTGTCGCCATGCCCATCCTGAATCCACTTAATAAGTCCTACACTTTGTCACAGCTGAGTGAGGTACATAACCCTTAGAATACTCAGCTTCTCTTCATGGAATTGAGTGAGCACAGAATTTATCATGCTAGTTATAGGAATTTTACGTAGACATTTATTTGTCTCCCCTCCTTTTCTCACGAAGTGTGAATAATATTGCTTATTATCATGGTTACAGAGTTCTAGGTTTGGTGTGAATCCTTCTAACTTATAAAGCTATAGCATTCTTTTCTTTCTTCTTTCTCCTATTCTTCTTCTTCTTTTCTTTTTCTTTTTTTTTTCTTTTGTGGTACTTGGGGTTGAATCCAGGGCCTTGCGCACATACTTTGCAAGTGTTCTACCACTATAGAGCAGATGCAGCCTTTTTTTTAATTTTTATTTATTTATTTATTTTTTATTTGAATCAGGGTCTTAGTAAATTGGTAAAAGCAAAAAGGATGCCTCTGGTGTCAAACCTGTGATCCTTCTGCCTCAGCCTCCCAAGTTACTGGGATTACAGGCATGCCCCACCATGCCCGGCAACCTTTAGCATTCTTAACCCCTTATAAATAATGCATGCTAGCCTCTCACATTGTTAGATTTTAGTGTCTGTGCTACATCTTTCGTTGGCCTAGAAATTCTGCAGGCAGCTCCATTTTTAGGCTGAGGAAACTCAGTGATCTCTGAAATGGCTGGGTACTGTCACACAGGTAACCTTCAAGTTTGAAATGATTCCACATATTACTGTGGCTACCCTTGAGAACATTTTAGCTGAACATTTGCTAATTCCCTTCTGTGTTCTGCCCTTGCATGTTGGATATCAGTGTGTCTCCTAAAATCTTTCTCAACTTTCTTAAGTTAAGGCTTGATCACCAAATTATGTATCCCATGGGTGTTTTGGGTTGACACAAAAGGAATAAAACAACCTGTCACAGTGAATTTTACAGTGTAATTGAAGAGCTAAACCAACTATTGAGGGCAGGCATCATCCTGTTTCTAAGAAATAAATACAGTACACAAATTCATGCTTTTCAAAAAATGCTAATGATCAGTCCCATTGAAAAATAACAAACTACAACTGTACTTGGTCACAGACTCACCCTGGGCATCAGAATTCTTCACACAGGCCATTTGTGTCACTGTCAGGGACATCCAGTCTTAGTATCTGTGTCCAATATCTCTCTACCTTCCTGTATCTGCCCCAAGACTTCAGTCTTTAATGTATGGACTGAACAGAGATGTAAATGCTGTGGCTTGTTCTTGCTCACCAAAGGAAATCTAGTTTTATTTCAGATTCCCATATATTTGAATTGATTTGATATGTTCTACTGGATACAAAGTGAGGAGATATGTCATTATGATAGCAAAGATCTCAAGGTTATATTGGTATAATTGCTATGTTTCAATGGTTCCTGGGAAAGACTTCATTCACTGCATGTGAATCCCTAGCTGGAAATTAGCTAATGCTTTTCTGATTTAGACTCAAGTAACAATTCATGTTGAGCTATAAATATGAAAGTGGCTTTTTTTTTCTTTGTTTTTGCCACTTAAACTACTTCCTCATTTGGGGTTCATCAGTTTTAGGCTTAGATTAAAACATGAACCCAAGTCATAAAGTACATTTTACAGCAAAAAGGATTGTATCTTCATTATACAGCTAGTTTATATAATTTTTATTAATAATTAAAACCTGAAAGTTAAATAATTAAATTTAAATAATTTAAATAATTTAAATAATTAAAACCAGAAGGTCACTATGCATCAACAAAACCCATTCAACTGCCTAGTAATCATGGAAACGTGAATTAAAACATCATGCAGTATCCTTTTGCATCTTTAAAATTCCACCGTAAGTACTTATTTCTAGACATTCTAATAATAAAAAGGCATTAAAAATTTTGATATGTCTTATCAAATTGATGAATTTTGATTTGCATTGCCAAAATGTTTGCTAAATATTTATACTCCCAAGGACGTCAACATGCAAGGAGTGATTCCTGTCTTGCCACACCCTTATTTACATTGAAATGATCAATTTTTAAGTGTTTCCAATGATGGAGCTAATGACTATATGACTATATGATATGATTATTTCAGGCATTAAATGTACGTTTATGGAGATATTATGTAACTTTGAAAACATGTTTATGAAAAGGAAATATGACATTTTAGGTAGCCCCAGCCCTGAAAGCTCAGATAGTCAAATAGGTTATAAGGAGAGTGAAGGGCATGTATTGTCCGGCAGCCCCACACTGTATATCCATTCCTTTTATTCTCTCTTCCTTTGGTCTAAGGATTGTTTCATATCTGAGTGAAACAGCCTAGTGGAATAGCTTAGTTCCTCCCATGCACTGGAAAACAATTGTGCAAATGTTATGAAAAGTTATGTCCATGGTTAAATCATCTACTACTGTTTAGAAAAAACCTGGATTGTCCCCAAGCAAAATGACTTTCAGATGTTGGGATGTTCTCATCTGCAGTGCTTCACTTAGTTCTGAATACTTAAATTGTGGGAATGTTATCTTCTCAGGACACGTGCAAGACATCAGCATCATCAATACTTGTTGGGCTCTCTTAGCTTATTCTCCTTGCTGTTACTCATTTACATCTGCAGTGAATTCTGAAGCATCTGTCTTGTGAAGAGAGCTGATCTTTCTGCAGGTGTCCTTACTACAGAATCAAGATGAATAGAAAGAAAAATCACATAGAAAGACTTATCTTTGGCATCTGAGGACATCACTACATGTGTTTTTTAAACCTAAAAATATCGGCAGTTCTTTGCTATTTTTAAAGTGTGTGCCTTATTTGAGAGGCAGTAGCAAAATCTCACAATCAAAATAATTTTATTTTTAAGATAGAAGAAAATTAGATGATGAAATGTTTTGACTGGTGCAGCACCAGAGCACTGATGGAAGCTGTTCTCAGGAGCCCTTGGGATACATCTTTGTATACATATTTAAGCTCCCTAAAAGTTCTGTGGGGATTTAGCTCAGTTGGTAGAGCACTGCTCTGCAGTCTCTGAGGTTCCAAGTTCAATTCCCAGCACCACAAACATGGGAGAAGGATGTGGCAATCCCCTCCTGTGACAATCCCAAAACAATCAGCCATTGAAAACCCTATAAAGGTCGCTATGAGTCGGATGTGATTCGATGGCACCTAGTAACACAACAAAAGTTCTGCATCCTGATAGAAACTTCTAGAATCTGTTTGTGTGCTGTTTTTTGGAAGAGGTATTAGAGGTGCTGAGTCCTCATACTATAAATGAGCCAGTTGTACCTATATCTAACTTCTTCAGGTATGGACTGAATAGTGTTTGCTTGTCTTAGGGTAAAGAGTGGGCTTTGGAATGTGATGAACTTTGATTAAATTCTGGATCCACCAGACACAAAGTATATGACCTCAGTTTACTTAATGCCCTCAGTCTGTTTCTTCACCTGAAGTGTAGGAATAATAGCACTCGTTTAGCAGAGTTGGGATGATTAAAGATAACATATGTGACATAGAAGAATCAACATATGGTAATTATGAGTTTATCAGCACAGATGAGTCTTGAGGATTAAGGATAATATGTGTAATATATAAGAACCAACATATGGTAATTGCCATTAATATTTCCATAACATTTAGATTAACAACGTGTACAGTAGGTTATTTGAATAAGTTGCTTTTGAATGCCTTTACAGTTCACCCAAATTGAGCATAATGTACTTTGGGTTAAATTTCTTTTGTAGCCGAGGAGTTTTGGAGGTGACACACACTCAACAGCATGCCCTGGTGAGACAGCTCAGGGTCCCTATTGTTCTCTGAGACCTGAAAATGGAGCTCTTTTCACCAGAAAAACCAACAAGCCTACAAAGGATTCAGTCCACACTTGTGTGCTCATTAGCACCGTGCTGAACCAAATAGATTAAATTGGATGCTTAATAATTCCGATTCAGATACTTTATACAGTGTGAGAAAGATATGTTCTATTTCTGCTAGGAACTTGCTATAAAGCACCCAGAGCAAACTGTAAAGGTATCTGTGCTGATAGCTTAGAATTCTTGGTTAATTTCTTATGCCTGTCTATCCTAATCTTAAACTCGATGAAGATCTGCCAAAAATAGTATCCATCCTAAAAACAACCCAAATATTCATCAACAAGCAAATGGATAAGTAAGTTGAAGTATATTGACGCAGCAGCAAAAATAAAAATTCTGACGTGCTGATAGATGTAACAACATGGGTGAATTTTCAATACAGTACGTTGAGCCAATGAAGTCAGACACAAAAGAATGTTTATTGTAAGATTTCACTTTTATGAAGTTCAAGAACAAATAAATCTAATTTATGGTGATAGAAACAGGAATAGCATTTACCCATGAGGAAAAGAAGTATTGAGTGGGAAGGGGCAAAAAGGCGTTTTCTAGGGTGATGGAAAGGTTTTATATCTCATAGATACAAGAATATGCACACATGCACTTTTACCAAACCATATAAGTAAGCTATATTTCCATTTAAAATAATGTCCAAGAAAGGAAACCATTTTGTTTATGAAGAATGGATAAGGTAAAGGTAGAAAAGTGACTCTGAAATACCAATCTTTCATTTTTTTTTTTATTTTTTACTTTTTTTATCTTACATTTTTTATCAGTTTTTTCTGTAAAAATAAATCTACCTAAAAATGAATCCACTATTGAACTCTGATTTTAAAACTAAATAAAACCTATCAGGGTAGGTCCCAGTACATGAATAAATTGGATCCTAACTTTAAAGTAAAGTTTTTGCTCTGAAACAGAATAAGCAAGATAAATAGTACATACTCCAACAGTGAGTTGCAGCCCTGGAAGGCTAGAAGGCCTGTCTGTTTTGAATTTAGAAGTGACATTGATTTTAAGTGTCTCTTTGGATGCCTTGATATTTTAGTTGCTGGGCTGGGGACAGAGAACAAGTTGTTTTGTGAATTCGTCTTCTCAGCTTAGGTTTGTTAAACTCCGTGGGGAAAGCAGAAGGATAAATTGCTTAGAGTGGAATGTAAGCTTGTTTGAACTCAGGGTAAATTGATTTTCATGCAGGACATCTTCATTTTATGCATAAGAATGAGCTGATTGCTCTCTTTGCTCTGTGATGTGGATTCACTCAGGCTTGAAAAGTACAACGAATCAAGCAAGGCAGGAAAGATGTGTAGGCTCAGCATAGATGTGGCAATCACCCAACTTGTGAAGATCATCTAGAAGGTGAACACTGACGCTGTCTTTTCACTTTTCTCTTTAAAAACTTCAAGATGGTTAAAAAAACTTACAGACAGCCTCTTCTGTTGAGGTATTCAAAGCCTTTCTTGATACTTTTTTTGCTTCATCTGTCTAGCCATATTCCCCACTCTTCCCCAGGAATCTCTACCCACAACTGTCCACCTTAAACAGTAGGACATTTCCATTAGCCCCTAGGGATAATTCCATGTTGGTCTCTCAGCACAGTCACTTGTCCCCTGCCGCGTGTGTGTGTGTGTGTGTGTGTGTGTGTGTGTGTGTGTCCATCCATCTCTAACCGCATGAGAAGTTTATCGAATTAAGGGAAATAGAGAAGGAGAAAGCCTGTGTCTATCTGTACAACAGAGATTATTTTTTTAAAAGGAAGCATTTCAAATTTACTATTTCATGGTACACAGGTTTTTCACTAATAAAGATTTCATGGAACCTTTCAACAGCCTTCTTTCTCCTTGCTTTCAAAACTTCATAACACTGGATAATTAGGATTTCATTCCAGCAACAAAAAAGGTTACCCAGGCTTCTTTTTGTAACAAAATAGCTTAACAGTTGCAGAAAAAAGGAAAAAAAAAAAAAAAAGATTGCCAAGCGCAGTGGCGCACTCCTGTAATCCCAGCAACTCGGGAGCAGAGGCAGGAGGATTGCAAGTTCAAGACCAGAGGCCGTATGCATAATTTAGCAAGACCCTGTCTCAAAAAGTAAAAAAAAAAAAAAATGGGCTGGGGATGCAGCTCAATGGTCCAGCACTTGCAAAGCATGGAAGCACAAGACCCTGGATTCAATCCCCAGTACCGTTAAAAAAAAAAAAAAAAAAAAAATTGATTCTGAAACTCCATAAGTTAAAATGTAATCTCCTTCTGTATTATTTTATTACTTTTATTGCCTTCTATTTTGCTTTATTTTTAAAATGTAGCTGTTAGCTGTGAAGCCCAACATGCTGCTGAGAGCAGCAGTGTGTGCAGCATTACAGAGCAGGCGTGACCTCAGCGCCTGATATCTGTCACCAGATATCTGTTTAGAGACCCAAAAGGTACCCATTGAATGACTTCCTTAACATTTTTCTTGTCACAAAAAAATGTATACCTATTGAACGCTATCTAAAGACAGAACATGTCAACACTAGTTCTCTCATAGCTAAGGTTTTAACATTATTTGTGACAAAGTTTTAAGATAGTCATAGATGTATTTCATATTTATATATTTGTATTGTTGTTGTTAGGTGCTATCGAGTTGGGTCTAATTCATAGTGGCCCTATGTACAATAAAACAAAACACTATTTGTATATATTATATATTTTATACATCCATATACATATATATGTGCACATCAATAAAGTGTACTCACATATCTATGACATGTACTGTAAAATTTCCAAACGGTGAGCAACAGCATAATGTTCCTCCTTGCTCCTACTTCAGGACCCTTGAACTTTCTGTTCTCTCTGTGTAGAATATTTTTCTTCCAGATAAGTGGATGCTTACTCTCCTGTGTCCTGTGTCTTTACCCTTATTCCCTTCACAGCCCTTTTCAGAACTCATAGTGTATATGTGTGTGTGCATATATATACACACAGACAAGTGTGATATATATACATACACATATACATGTATGTGCGTATTACGTATGTATATACATTATATATGTGTGTGTATATATATATATATACCACACTTGTCTGTCTGTGTACCATACTGTGGTGACTTGCGTGTTGCTATGGTGCTGAAAGCTATGCCACTAGTATTCAGATACCAGCAGGGCCACCCAGGGAGGAGGACAGGTTTCAGCTGAGTTTCAGCTAAGTTTCTAGGCTAAAACAGGCTAGAGAGGACTCAGCAGCCCACTTCTAAAACAATTAGCCATTGAACACTTTATGAATAGCAGAGAATCATTGGCAAATATAGTTGGGCAGTATTTCATTCTGTTGTACCTAGGGTAACTATGAGTCGGACCTGACTCTGGCATCTAACAACAACAACTATACATATACAGTTTAAGAGATGTTACCTATGTGTATTCCTTTTCAGTGTTGAATTGAATTATGATGGCAAACACTTTGAACATCTCTTATAATTGGAGAAGCCAAATGTAACTTGTATTCATTTTTGTTATCAGTATATATTGAATATTACAATTTTAATACTTAAAATGTGCATTTTTGGCACCCTGTATGTAGGATTGTTTGAATTATAAGCTCCTCAGTATAAGACTCATGAGGGCAAAGACCTCATATGTTTTATCCACCTTATATTGCTGATGCTTATCACAATGCCATGCATATCATAGGAACACAATAAGCATTTGCAAAATGAATGGGAGGATAAAGGACTTAAACATCATCTGATCTAACCCTCTGTTCAAACACATAAATTCTTTTTGCATCATTCCCATATAAGAACCTACATTCATGAGTTAATCGAAGGGTACTATAAAATAACATGGAGACAAACTCAACGTAGAAGTTAAAATAAAATAAGGGATGACTCAAGTTCAGCTTTGAAAAAGGAGGAGGAAAATTTCAGAACACATTTGGAAGGAAAGGAGGAAGAAGAAATCAATCTGACCCATATTTATATTTTGGAAAGATAGTTGGTAGATGGAAACTGCATCATTTGCCATGGAGTTTGTTGCTTTTATTAAAGAATTTCTGAGAAATTAGTTTCTATGTAGTTCTTTATGATTATAATTGCAGCTTGATATTATTTAAAAATAAGTAAAAGGCTAACTGCCTGCAGCAGCCGTAGCCCTGTGGCATCCAATTCCATCATATCTCGGAAGCTAAGCGGGATCAGGCCTGGTAAGTAGTTGGCTGGGAGACGGCCTGGGAACACCAGGTGCTTGTAAGGCTTGGAAGAAGGACCCAGCAACCCTCCCCCAAAAATCAATCCACCATTGAAAACCCTATAAATAGGAGAGAAGCACTGACAATAGTGTTTCATCTGTTGTCATTAGGGTTGCTATTGAGTTGGATACCGACTCAAAGGCACCTAACAACAACAACAAAAGGCTAACTGAATAAAATCAGGCTACATGAGGACAAATGATGAGAGTACACCATGAATCAGAGATTATGAGATCTAATCTAGAGAACATTGCATTTACCTCATTGTATTGTACTGGACCTCATGACAACGCTGAGTTAAGTGGGAGGAGCCTAATGATTATTGCCATTTTGCAGATATAGAGTCTCAGAGACTTTAAATAAGGTGCTTCAGTACATTCATCTTACACACACTCAATTCCAGATCAGATGCCATATCTTTGGAATCTGAAGCTTGTAGTATGTGATAGAAAAACTCTTGTTTCCTAAGGAGTAATACATAAATATTAAATGTATATATAGTTATTGTTAGATACCATCAAGTCAGTTCCGACTCATGGCAACACTATGTAAAATAGAACGAAACACTGCCTAATTATGCTTTACAGTGATTCTCTGCTATTCATAAGGTGTTCAATGGCTAATTGTTTTAGAAGTGGACTGCTGAGTCTTTCTCCCTAGTCTTTTAGGACTGTGATTGACAGCCTGCCTCAGCAATCCTGAGAAGTTATAAAAGAAATTATAAAATGATATCTTCTCTGTCTTAATGTTATTCTCCTTCCTATATTTCTACCCAGCTCAAGGAATTCCTTTTTAATTAAAAACTTGTTTATAAGTCTTCTACCCTCACAACCTCTTCTTCCTTAGATACTATAACTGTTCAGATTGATTTCAAATGGTTCCAAGTTCTGTTCTTCACCCTGCAGTTACCCATTTTTACCACAAGAGGTCACTCACAGGCTGGTGAGGGTAGAACCTCAGAGAGGTTATAAATGAACTTGGGAGTCGAAATTTATAGACCATGTCATGGCTCCTGACAGAGTGTGAAGTGATGACTTATTGGATCAAGGTAGCAGGAGGTGAACTGTTTGTAGATTTGGGAACAATTTGGATGAAAGAGAGGTGGAATTCAAGAAGACAAAAAGCACAGAGGCTCAGGGGCTACCATTCCTCCCCACCCCACTCCCGATTACATTCTTACCCAGACATTATTCTAAGCACCTACAGGTCCCTAGCACTGCACTGGGTGTTTGGGAAATGGTGGAAGGGTGGGGAACAGCCTCTCCTCCCACCAAACCTGCCTCTAGCAGAGTAATTGACAGCCTGCCTCTACCAGTACTGTCTATCCTTTGCTTTAAGTTGAGATTGCGGACTCAGAGCCTGCCACAGACTGCAGCTAGATCGGCTTGCTATTGGCTCCCATGCTGCTCTGTAACTGTTATGCTTTGTTTTCTACCTACCCAGCCCAATGGACATTGGTGTTTGTCCCTGGGATTCCCCGTGGACTCTCTTTCAACTTGCTCACCATGAAGACAAGCCCATCAGCTCCACCTGCTTCTTTACCCTTCCTTTGAGAGGTCTCGTACTCACTGCCCTGGACATCTCAGTGTGTCTGCTGTCTTTCCGCCTCTGCAACTGCTTCTCCTCTAGATGAGATCTGAAGTTGGATGACCTTGTGTGCCTCAGAGAGAAGAACCGAAGGGCTGTGTGGGGAGAAGAGAGCCAGGCAACCCCCAGGATGTTCTAACTAGGACATCTCTGCATGGCTGACTCTAAAGGCACCAATGGCCCAATGTCATTGGAATTGGGCAGCCTCCCAACAGTGGACGACCCTGCTCTCTCCCTTCTAGGATTTCATTTCTTTCCCATCTTTTCCCCTTTTTCTTCTTTGTTACCTTCTCCTTATATCATCCACTTCCTTTTCCATGCGTGTCCTTTTCTTCCCATGTTTCCTTCCCATTGCTTTCTGCTCCCTCTGGTGGCCCTAGCAGAAACTGAGGGTGATCCTGTGGCTTAATTTGGCCATTAGTTGGGACTTGCTTGTCTGGTGCTATGTTTTAACTCAAATTGCAGTTGAAGGTCTTTGGGTACAGAATGCATGGCCTGGTTCATGCCCCATCCTGGCCACATGAATATGTCTACAGCTGCCTTCATTTAACTTACCTGCCTGTCCTGGCTCTGACCTCACTTGTGCTCTCCAGAGGTTGGTTATTTAAAGGAAAGTATATATACAGTGCTGGTATGTTATTAAGATGTGACTCTTCACTCAGGTGTCCTGAGCATCCTCCCATACTTTGCCCTTTAATGGCCTTCATCCTATTAATGTGTCAGAAGCTACTCATGTGTAGGCAAGGAGATATTTCCTTTATCAGCTTGCCTAAAATAGGAAAACATTTCATAAGAGTTTACAATTTGTCAATCTACTTGTATTCATTTCTTATTGCTGCTGTAACAAATTTCCACAAACTTAGAGACCAAAATCAACAAAAATTTATTGTCCTGCAGAACTGTAGACCAGAAACTGACCCAGGGTCCATGGAGCTAAAATCAAGGGCTAGGTTCCTATCTAGAGGCTCTTGGGGTTGTGGTTCGGGGGAGATCTATTTCTCTGCTCATGCAGGTTGTTGGCAGAATTCACTTCCTTGAGGTTGCAGGATTGAGGTCCCCATTTCCTACCAGCTGTTAGTGGAGGGTCATTCCCAGCTGTTCACATTGCTTGGCTTTAAGGTGCCCCTGCACCATCTTCAAAGTCAGCAACATAGGTCAAGCCTTCCTTATGCTTCAACTCTCTCCTCTTTGTTTGGTCTCATCACTCAGACACATCTGGGAAAGAGTCCCCACCTTCAATGCCTAACAATCAGGTTGGGCACAAGCAGATAATCCAAGATAATCTCCTCATCTCAAGAACCAGCCCCTCAACCACATCTGGAAAATCCCTTCATGATGTAAGGGGACATCTGCAAATGTTCTGGGGATTAAGAGATGATACCGTTAGGGTCTGTTATTCTATTGTCACAGTGCTGAGCACTGGTCTTTGATTGGTGGGAACCCCACATGGTGGTTATATCTGAAACCAGACATGGGATGGGCTGCTTACTAAAATATTTACCAGCACAAGGAAAGCTTGCATCCTTCTAGCCCTGAGGTGCTGAACCTGGCCAAGGCTGCATGAAGCCTTGATTTTGTTTTTTAGAATATTACCTATATGTTCACCTTTAAAGTGTCTTAGAAATTAGAAATTAACAAAATCAATATTCTAATCATCAACATTTTCTATTGCTAATGTAAGAGAGACACATTTTTCCATGTCCATTCTCTTCCTCTTCTTTTTAAAAATTTTATTTACTTATTTATTCATTTATTTATGTATCTATGTATTTTTGAGACAAGGTCTCACTGGGACAAGGCTACCCTTGAACTCACTCTGTAGACCAGGCTGGCCTTGAAATCTTGGCAATCCTCCTGCCTCAGCCTCCTTAGTGCTAGGATTACAGGCATGCACCACAATGCTAGGCTTCATTCTTCCCTTTTTAATTACTAGGAGAACCCAGATTTTATTTGGGGTAGTAAGAGGTCTAGTCAAAAACCAACAGCAAAATCTCTGTTTCTAAGCTTTTCTTGCAGCTTTTGGTGGTCATTGTAACATATTTCTGGTTGAGGAGATAAGTGGAAATTACTGGATGGGAATTCTAGGAAAACTATCTGAAAGGAACTGACTCAATTGTCACACACCCTTCTTGCCTATGTCCTGTCCCATCTGCCTGCCTGGATACAGACACAAGGCAGGCTCTTGAGCAGCCATATTGAAATGTAAGAGTCAAACCCTAAGAATGGCCGACTGGAAAGCTGGTAAGAACAGAGTTCTCAACAATATTGCAAAACCCCAATACCAGTGCTAGACTTCTTTTATATGAGAGAAAAATATGTGGGGAGGAGGGTCTACTTTGTTCATAAGCAACTGAATTTAATTCCTCATTGGTCACTGTGCTCTGGCAGTTGATTTTTCCTCTAAAGACTTACCAGACTAAGTGTCTTCAAGCAACAGGAAATAAACTGTGAAAAATAGCCTTTTCTGAATATAAATTTAACTCTAGCAAATGATTTCAAGACAGAAATAATGAAGCTGAGTGTGGTGGCACACACCTGCGATCCTAGCACTTGGGAGGCTGAGGCAGGAGGATCATGAGTTCAAGGCCAGCCTGGGCTACGTAGCAAGACTTTGTCTCAAAACAGAAAAAAAGATAGAGTAATTATAAATGCATGCTAACACTTTTAAGTTTTCATCACTTTTCACGTATATTATCTCATTTTGTCCACCATATATATTTAATGTAGAAAAACGGTAAGATAGATTCTTTTTCTCAAACTCTACCTGAACCCAGGAATGGACAGTGTACTTGAGCCAGCTCTGATTAAGTTGGAGGCAGCCACACTCACCCAGAGACCTTTCAGATTATGGTCAGATGCTAAGAATGGAGGTGTGACCTTGGCCCCTGGTGGCCAAGAGACAGCAGCAGCCCATGGGTTCGCTAACTCCCTCCAGGTTGCTTACTCTTCTTCTCTAATTAAACCGCTGAAGGCTGGATGGTGTTGCCACACAGAACAACTCCAGGAGAAAGAGAATCGTGGACAGGAAAGGAAGCGCATACCACAAGGCTTCCAGTTATGTCACAGCACCTAAGCGGGTTGACTTCTGCATTAGAACAACTTCTGTTTATTGCTGTTGTAGACAATCTGGTCAGAAAGATTTCAGGTTTCCTAAGTCTCCAGGGTGTTCCTGAAAGGCACAGTGCTGATTTCTATGATGACAAAATAGAATCTACGCTAAAAAGTACAAATGACTCCCTTGTTTTTAGATTGCTTCTTCCTTCTAAAGGACTGAAGAATTCTCAATCTACAGGGTTTTTGTTGTTGTTGTTTGGTTGTTTTGTTTTTGTTTTTTGAGATCCATGCTGGCCTCAAACTCACCATCCTCTTGACTCTGCCTCCCACGTGCTGGAATTACAGATGTATGCCACCACTCTAGGCTTTAAACTGTGAGCCTTTAATAGTAAATTTATCTTGTATAATTTCAAAGTAGGGGCTGGGATTTAGCTCAGTTGGTAGAGCACTGCGCTGCAGTCTCTGAGGTCCTGAGTTCAACTCCCAGCACCGCAAAAATGGGAGAAGGTCCTGGCAATCCACTCCCAAGGCAATCCCGAAACAGTCAGCCATTGAAAACCCTATGAGGGTTGCTATGAGTCAGATACCGACTCGACGGCACCTAACAACAACAACAACAACAATTTCAAAGTTAGTAATACTTTAGAAAACTTATAAACTGAAGAGGAATAAAGAAGAACGTGTTCCCACTAGCCAATACAGAAGTAGCTCTTCAAATGCCCTTTTTCCTCTGAAGAGGTCACTTCCAGCTGCATCTTCCATGACATTTAAAAATTTATCCCTTGAAGTCATTCATTGGTAAGTTAATTGACTTCAATATCCTGTTTTCAAATTCTCTTGTATCATCTGATACCATTTCAGGGCTAAGCTAAAAATGATAAGATTCAGGAGATTGTAAAATCATCATGAATGCAAATTTACGGAGCACTTCCCATATGGGAACATAATAAAAGTCACCCAGAGGGTTACAAATTATAACAGAAGCTTTGTCTCTGCCATCAATGTATTCAAAAACTAAAGGGAGACTAAACACATTATAAAAATCGCTTATAGTCAGGTGCGGTGGTATACACCTGCATTCCCAGCAGCTTGGGGGCAAAGGCAGGAGGCTCGCAAGCCCAAGATCACAGGCAGCCTGCGCAACCCAGAGAGACCCTGTGTCAAAAAGTAAAAATATGGGCTGGGGGTGCAGCGTGGTGGTCCAGCACCTACAAAGCGAATAGGCGCAAGACCCTGGTTTCATACCCCCATACAAAACAACAAAATCAAAAAACAATAAAAAAAAACAAAACAAAACAAAACAAAACAAAAACCCCATGAAACAAAAAAAAAAAAAAAATCAAAACAAAAACAAAACAAAACCATGCATACATGCTCACACACGCTTATTAAACACTTCTAGTCAGGTGCGGTGGTGCACGCCTGCAATCCTAGCGGCTTGGGGGGCGGAGACAGGAGGACCACAAGCCCGAGATCAGAAGCAGTCTGTGCAACCCAGCAAGCCCCTGTCTCAAAAAGTAAAAAATATGGGCTGGGGGCGCAGCACAGCTTTCCGCCCACTTGGGAGACCACTTGGGAGAACCAAATCCTCTTGTTGGTGGGATGATATTCAACCCCCCCCAGAGAGAGTCTGTAGTAGGTCTGCCATGCACAGCAATTGCGCTAGAAACTGTTCTTATTGTGTCTAATTGTCCCGCAAGACTCTGCCAGAAAGGAGCACTCTGTCCACGTGGTGCTCAGCCTCCTCCGCAGACCTCACCTTTCTCCACAGTGCGGTGGGATGACTTAGTATCCCCTCTGGTGTGTCTGGGGT
>VMDO01008455.1:0-83875 GCA_007922755.1 Pedetes capensis
ACCCAAGGACATATAGAAAAATACTATATAGTAAAAGATAGAGAAGACTTGGATGGGAAACTTAGGAAGGGGGGAGGGGGGAAACATAGAGGAGGGTAAGGGGTAACCTATATGAATAATGCTTATCAAATTGCATATATGAAAATTGTCACAACGAAAAGCATGTCAAAATGAATCACATTATGATGTACATTTAAAAAAAAAAAAAAAAAAAAAGATGTTGCCCGGCTCCTTTACCCCCAAATCACTAATTAGAAAGTCCCCTGGGAAGCAGCAGAAACCAGCTCCTCCCTGGCGGAGCTCAGGTTGCCTGCAACCTGCCCAAATGCCCTGAGAAAAACAACAGTCTCTCTGGGACAGCAGAGGAACCTGGGCACGGGAGGGGCACAGGCTCAGGACGCCAGCTCTCCGGGGGAGGTAGCTTCCACAAAGCGGAAGGCCTGACCTCTCAGCGACCTGCCCCGCCACACCCCTTCCAGCTTCCGGGACTGCAAAACAGCCTCTTCACTCTCTTTGTTCTCGGAGCAAAGTTGGCGGCAACACAGAAAGGGTTTCTTCCAGGCCCCCAGCTCTGCACTGTAAAAGCAGGCTGCTGTCTGCCAGGCCCCCAGACGCCCCAGAGGTCCTTGCCGGAGCTTGCAGCTAGGGAGTGGCCCTGTCTCCGAGATGCTGAGCCAGAGAGGAACAGTAGCCCGTACTGGGCTGCGTGGCTCCAAGTTGCGATCTCAGCAACCTGAGCCGCTCCTGCTTGGAACAAATGGAGGGGTGGCCAGAAGCCCCTCCAAGGGGCTGCAGCCGCTCTTCTCAGAAGCGTCAAAAACTTGATGCCAGCAGGGGCTTCCCATGGGCCGCGCATGTCAGAAAGGGCGCTCAGCTCTCCAGCCCTGGCTATCGTTCATCCCCTTCCTTGCTCCTGTTGGGGAGTGTTGTTTTGAAAGACCCCCTCGGTGTTAACCACAGCAAGTTAACCATTCCCAAAAAACAATCACCATTGGAAACCCTGTAAATAGCAGAGAAGCGAAGCACTGACAATAGTGTTTTGCCTGTTGTACATAGGGTCACTATGAGTCAGACACTGACTGACTGTATATCAAGTATTTCCTAGCCCCAACACTATCTCAGTACAGGACAGAGGACATCTTTGCCCTCCTAGAGCTCATGTGCTGGCTACAGAACCCCAAGTGGTCACATGGTCTTTGGGCACAGATCTCAGAATGAAGCTATTGTGCTCGTGACACTCATTCATCCCTTGTCACTGAGCACCCAGAAGCTCACTGCTGCCCCACACTTGGCTGGGCCCTCTGCTGTGTGACCCACTGGCCCACTGACTGACAGGAAGACTGTCACAGGTGAACCCCTACTAGGAACGCATACCATGAGCTTGGGGGCTCCTCCCATGCGCCCTCCTAGGCTAGCAGATGAGGCTGAGGTGTGACGACCCCAGGAAAACAAGGAGGGGATGTGCCCCATTGGCTAGCAGGCTCCTGCTCTCTGGGTTAGACGCCTCGGAATCGCTTTCCAGAGACTGGAGCGCATTTTGAAGGTGATGCAAAGGCCCCACGTTCTCTACCTAGTGCTCCAGCAGGTATGAGGTGAGTGCTCACAGCACCACTCCAGCACAAGGAGGTGGAGGTTCATTCTGCCCATTTTACAGATGTGAAAACTTAGAGCCTGAGAAGTGACCTACCGCGTAGCATCCACTCTGACTGTCATTCCAGGCACTGTTCACTTTAACACGCTGCTGTCAAGGGTGGATGCTCATGCAGAGGGTGAGGGAAGTAAGAAGTGCTGTCAGAAATTAAACAGAAAGTAGTGTGACCCTGGGGTTGAATGCCTCGTAGGATCTGGGGTTTGAGCCACCTGACTGCCTGACCCTGGCAAGACTGAAGGAAGGGAAGCCAAGCATGTTGCTGCACACCTGTGATCCTAGCACTCGGGAGCCAGAGGCAGGAAGATCGTGAATTTGAGGCCAGCCTGGGCTACATATCGAGTCCCTGTAAAAATAATAGTAGTAATCATAGTAATAATAATACAAATAAATATATAAATAAAGACAGGAGTCACAGACAGGTCCCTGTGGTCACCAGCCCCAGTCATCCACTGACTTCACTCCATGGAGAACCCACCTACAACTTAGCAAATTCGTCCTCTCTCTGCAAAAGACTGGGGATGGTGCTCAATAGAACAACACTTGCTTAACATGTATGAGGTCCTGGGCTTGATCCCTAGCACTAGAAGGGAAGGAAGGAAGGAAAGAAGGAAGGAAGAAAGGAAGGAAAGAAAGTAGAAAGGAAGGAAGGAAGGAAAGAAAGAAAGAAGAAAGGACAGAAGGGAGGAAGGAAGGACGGAAGGAAGGAAGGAAGGAAGGCCGGCCAAGAGACAGGCAGCGCCTATAAGCCCAGAAGGGCGGCCTGGGGGCCCTGAGAGAGATGGCTGCTCTGGACAATGAGCCTCCTAAAAATAGGCTTGTGACCCAGGCCAGTGAGTGACAGGCTTTCCCAGGGCACAGCTGGCTGGGTCTGTGTGGCCCAGAACTGGGGAGCAGGAGCCAGGGAGACTGAATGTCCTCAGGGGGCTTAAGCAAAGCTATTTTGAAGCCAGCTTATTGGGCAGCCACAAGGGCTCCCACATGCTTTCTTGGTGACCCTCAGGGTCACATGGCCCAGGGAGGTGATGGAGACCACAGCTCAGAGCAAAGTGGGTTTAGCCAGAAGTGGGCACAAAAGGACATGGAGGCCTTTATTCAGACCACAGGACCTCGGGCTGGGAGGTACCCTGGCCCTAACGTGCTCCCTGGACACTTCTAGCCACTTAAGGGCTTGGCTAGGAAGACATGGCCAGGGAGTGGCTGGCTGTAGTGATGAGCCTGGTCTCTTGATGTGCAGGTTCTACCACACAGATGGCACTGAGATATATCTAAGGGAAATATAAAGAACAAGGGCACACACCGGGCACGGTGGCGCACGCCTGTAATCCCAGTGGCACGGGAGGCGGAGACAGGAGGATCGCAAATTCGAGACCAGAGGCAGTCTGCGTAACTTAGCAAGACGCTGTCTCAAAAACTAAAAAAAAAAAAAAAAAAAAATGGGCTGGAGGGGCATCACAGTGGTCTCACACTTGCAAGGCGTGTAGGCGCGAGGCCCTGGGTTCAACCCCCTGTACTGCAAAAAAAAAAAAAAAAAAAAAAGAGGAAGAAGAGGAAGAAGAAGGGTACCAGCTGTCCTCAAGGACATGTCCACCCACATCTGTAGCACTGGTGGGCAGTCCCCTCCCATCGGCTGAAGCCTGTGGCAACACCTACCCAGATTGCCTGTGGGTTTACAGAGATCCCTTGGCACAGGGTTCCACAGAAAGCCACCAAGGTGCCAAGGTCCTATCTACTGCCAGCTCTCTAGAGCATTTCCCGCTGCCCAAGCCTCACGCCCTCAGATTCTGATCTGCAGCTGCAAATGAGTCAATGCCTAGGACTCCTGCCTGTCCCCAGTTCATTGGGTATAATTCCAGATCCTGAGATGTGAAGCCGCTTCCTCTGAGCCCTCTTCCAGCCCTAATTCCTAATTCAGTGGTTTCCTGTTGTCTCGAAGCCCCTAGGACCTCCTCCGATAACTGAGTAGGAAATGCCCATTAATGCTTCCCTGTCCCGGGTCCCAATGCCTTGAGCAGCTGCATGTGAAGATGATCTGGATTCTGCTAACACCTACTGAGAAACTATTATGTTCCTGCCCAAAAGCTTCGAACGTGTTCGACACCATGCTTAACCAAAACGGGATTTCTAGTTGGATACAACACAGACGGTCACAGCCTCAGGGATAGTTGACTTATGATTTTTCAACTTTATGGTGGTGTGAAAGTAATACTCATTCAGTAGGAAGCACGCATTGGATTTTGAATTTTGATCTTTTCCTCCACTATCAACACTGGGCACCAGCAGCAAACCACAGCTCTCAGTCAGCCCCACAATCAGGAAGGCAAAGGGACTCACACTCCAAAGCATGTGGTGTTGCCAAGCCATGATGTTCAGCAGGTTGTTGTTGTTGTTTTTGTTGTTGTTGTTGGGTGCCATGGAGTCTTGTCCGACTCATAGCAACCCTCATAGGGTTTTCAACAGCTGATTGTTTCGGGATTGCCTAGGGAGTGGATTGCCAGGTCCTTCTCCCATTTTTGCAGTGCTGGGAATCAAACTTGGGACCTCAGAGACTATAGTGCAGTGCTCTACCAACTGAGCTAAATCCCAGTCCATTCAGCAGGTTAGATGTAGCCAAAACTTACAATATTTTGTCTCTTTGCTTTGCTTTTTCTCGTTTCCTCTCTCTCTCTCTCTCTCTCTCTGTCTCTCTTTGTGGTATTAGTGGGCTGAACCCAGGGCCTTGCAAGTGCTCCGCTACTGAGCTGTGCACCACTGGCCCCACCCACCTCCCCCCACCCCTTTTTTTTAATCTTGAGACAGGATCTTGCTGCCTGTGGCCTCAAATTTGCAGTTCTCCTGCCTCCACCTCCCACGTTGCTGGGATTACAAGCATGCGCCACCCTGCCCAGCTACTTATGAAATTTTCAATTTACAATGAGTTTACTGGCGCAAAACCCCACGCAAGCTAAGGAGCATCTGTATGTGAGTAAAAGTCTCTACCGTTACAGCCTGACAAACAGTCAAGAGCAAATGAGAGCAGCTACGGAGCTCCCAGAAGGAGAACAGCTCGGCAGCCACGGTTTTTTGGGGAAGCTTCGTGGAGGATCTGGGCCATGTACTGAGCTCACAGCACCACCTGAGTGTGGGGAAAAGGAGGGAGCTGAGGCCCAAGGGCTGCACATGGGGACACTGGGAAGACAGCTGCACAATGGGTGTTGAAGGAATCGTGAGGCAGTGAGTAAACTGGAGACAGCCATAAAGGCTAGGTAAGGAGTTTGGTCTGAATCCCAGGGGCAATGAGGACTGTCAGAGGCTGGGGAGGCAACTGGGAATTCAAGGGAGCAGAGACCGCCGAGTGCTGTTCTTCAAAGGTTGGTCTGGATAGGGTGGAGGGTAGCCTGCCATGGGGGACAGGTCTCAGCTGAGCTTCCAGACCAAGACAGACCAGGGAGAAGGACCTGGCAGCCCACTCTCGGAACAATTAGCCGTTGAAAACCCTATGGATAGCAGAGAATCACTGTCAAATACAGTGCTGGCAAATGAGCCCCCCAGGCTGGAAGGCATTTAAGAAATGACTGGGGAAGGATTGCCTCCTCAAAGTAGTCAACCTTAATGATGGGAATGAAGTAAAGCCCCTGGGACTTCCTTTTGCTGATGTGGCACGACTCAAAATGAGAAGAAACACAGTGGTTACAACAATGGCTCAAACATAAAAGGATCATGTGTGTGGCACCGTGTTAGGCAGTGTTCCGTTCTGTTGCACATAGGGTCACTATGAGTTGGACTCAACTCCACAGCACCTAACAACAACAACAACCTGCAGGTGGAGAGACTAAAGGCAGGAAGTCACCTCTAGGGCCTTGATGAAGCCATGGAGCAGAGAGGCCAGGGGAGGGAGGAGGAGTGGACTAAGACTCCATTTCCAGACTAGAAACCTCATCAAGCAAAGCTTCGTCCCTCCCGGATGATTTCAGCAACCCAACGAAATGGCATCTTTAAGAGGTTCCATGAAGTGTGAGGCTGAGGTCAGGGATTCAAAGCCTGGCTGAACAGAGGTTGGGAGGAACATCGTCCTGTGCCACTACCCACTTTCTATGCAGAGGACAGGCCTGGGGTCCTGCCATCTGTACCACAAACCCCCTCAGGAGATGAGAAAAGAAAACCTTCACCACAGGGTCGGGCCCCCAGCTGTTCACTCCATGGAACCCTCTGGCTGCTTTTCAGGACCCCTCCTGGGTAGGAGGGGCTGCTATCCCACCCCAGGCCTTGTGACGGGAATCACACTTTCCACTTACAGTTTAATTTGATGCCATGCTTAATCAGGTTTTCCCCAACTTTCTAGGATCTCCTACCATTCTCACGATCTGGGGGCCACAGCCCCCCAGAACTGCTCCCCCTTTCTCCCGAATGTGCTCCCAATCTCAGACCTGACTGTGCTGCTGATTTGCTATTTTGCAACTCAGTTTGTCCTCACAGACACACACACACACGCACACACGCGCACACACACACACACACACACACACACACACACATTCTCCTCCCCCAAAAGAGGAATGCAGTGACAAAGAGGCAGCATGCGTCGGCACGCGGAGCAGAGGAGGCAGCCGTGCAGCCTTGGTCTCCTGCACACCCAGAAGGGACCGCTGAGCTCCAGGGGAAACACTAGGAAACCCTTCAAATGGACGAGGCAAGCCCCATCCCCAGGATAGGACTGGACCTTTCATCAGGGGCTGAGAGGGATCTCCAATTCATCTCCCCCTGCTCCTTACTTCTTCCTGCATATTTGCCTGCTCTTGGCGGGTAAACCTTCATGTTCACAAGTCTTTCTTCCTCTCATGTGGCAAGCTTAATTCTGATGTTTAGAAGCCCTCGTTTGACAGATCCTCAGAATTTAGGCGTGATGCCATGCGTGTGCTTGAAACACAACTGAATTTTGCATTTATTTCTCAAAGCTTAACACGAAGCACCAAGATCAGCCACTAGAATTAACTCAGCTGGGCGCAGTGGTGCCAGCCTGCAATCCCAGCAACTCGGGAGGCTCAGGTAGGAGGATCTTGAGTTCGAGGCCAGAGGCAGCCTATGTAATTTAGCGAGACACTGACTCAAGATTAAAAGTAGAAAATGAGGTAGGAATGTAGCTCAGTGGTAGAGAGTTTGCAAAACATCTACAAGGCCCTGGGCTCAACCCCCAAGAACCACAAAAAGAAGGAGGAGGAGGGGAAGAAGAAGAAGAAGGAGAAGGAGAAGGAGAAGGAGAAGGAGCAGAATAAGAATTAACTACGAAAGAAGATGAAATGGTCACCCCTTCAACTGGCTTGCTGGACAGAGAAGCGTGTTGACAAGCAGACCTGAAACCTTCCATGCTCCAAGCTGTTCCACTGAGAGATGGGGAGGCTTGGGGCCCAGAGGCAGAGTGCACTCTTCTGACCTTATAGTTCTGGGTGCAGGCTGAGCTCCCAGGGGGGCTGCCACACCTGCCCCTGTAATTCTCAGAGCCCCTTAAGGGGCCTAAGAGCAGCTTCCTAGGCACAGGCTTGGGGCACTCTCACTGGCAGAGTCTGGAAAAATGGCTTTCCCTGGCCAGTGCTCAGGCCCTGGCCTCCCACCATGACACACTCTACGCTGGAGGTCTGCGCGGCCAGCGCATGGGGTGGCAGGCGTAGCTAAAGGCTTCCTGGGAACAATGAGCTGGGCCTGCTTTCACCTGTCGTTCCCTTCCCGACAGCTGTGAGAGATGAATGAGCCCGGCCGGGGCTGTCCGTTTCGGGGAGGCTGGCAATAGCCCCAAGCTCAGCCCTTGCGTGGCCTTTGTATGCATGCACGCACGTGCACACACGCACACACACCCACACCCCTTGGCAAACATATCCGGGGATTGTGGCAGAGCCTCTGACTGGACTGGGTGAAAGATCCTACAGCCTCCTAACTCCAGTGTAGCCAGCACTAGGAGTTTTTGTGGACAAACTTGACCTTCATCACAGGGTCTTGGGCCCTGCTCTCACTGATTGTACGTTAGAAAATCTTTCCCATTCTCTGTCTGCCATCCTTGGGTCTCTAGGGACAGGGAACCCGCAGGCCAAACAGAGGAGACAGCACAGCTGGAATCAGGATTAGTACTCAGAGACCCCTCCAGACCACCCCAGCCACAACTGCTCTTTGGCCACCCAGGAGACCAATGAGAATTGGTGACCCATGGCCAGGTGGCCCAGGACAGCCATGGTTTCATGCCTTTCCCACATATATCTGTCTGCTCAGGGGGTTCATATCCCTGATGCTCAGTAATCTTTCTCTTTCTCTCTAATATTTGACAAAATTTATCTCAGGCATTTTGGGACCCTTGTTTTAAAGATTCTCAGAATTTAAGCACGGTGCTATCTATGCAATTCAAGCACATTGGAAATTTGCATCTATTTCTCAAAGCTTAATATACATGAGTCTTCTGGCATACCATCATAGTGTCCAATCTCATCAGATCTCAGAAGCTAAGCAGGGTTGGACCTGGTTCGTACTTGGATGTGAGACCACCTGGGAACACCAGGTGCTGTAGGCTTGGGGTAAGGACTTGGCAACTCACTCCTGAAACAACCAATTGAAAACCCTATGAATAGCGGAAAAACATTGACAATAGTGCAAGGCATGGCATGGTTTCAGGCAGGGTTTTTCTGTTGTACATAGGGTGGCTATGAGTCAGACCCAACTTAATGGCGCCTAACAACAATAAATATACATGAAGCACCATGTTAAGCTATTTGAAATAACTTATGAGCCAGTCACAGTAGTGCATGCCTATAATCCCAGTACTCAGCAGGCTGAGGCAGGAGGATTGTGAGTTCCAGCCTAGCCTGGACTCCATAATGAGAGATACCCCATCCAAAAAAAAAAAAAACTTAAGCATGATGATGCATACCTGTAATTCCAGCACTCGGAGGCAAGAGGGTCACAGGTTCAAAACCATCCTGGACTACATAGCAATTGTCAGCCTGTGAATGAAAAGAAGGAAGGAAAAAAGGAAGGAAGGAAGGAGGGAAGGAAGGAAGGAAATGAAAGAAAGGAAGGAGGGAAGGAAGGAAGGAAATGAAAGAAAGGAAGAAAAGAAAGAAGGAAGAAAGAAAAAAGAAAGAAAGAAAGAAAGAAAGAAGGAAAGGAGAAAAGAAAGATAGAAAGAAAGAGAAAGAAAGGGAGGGAGGGAAGGAGGGAAGGAAAGAAAGAAAAAAGTAAGAAAGAAAAAGAATGGAAGAAAGAAAGAAGAAAAAAGATAGAGAGAAAGAAAGATATTAAGGGAGGATGACATCATTATCAAGGGGCTGGCTTGAAGCTTTGAGAGGCACGGCTGACAAATGGCCTGGAAGTACGAAGAGGGCAGCCCAAGAAAGAGTCTAGTTCAGTGGCCACCATGTGCTGCACAGCTGAGTGCTAGGGAGGGAGGCATGGGGGCCTCAGGCCAGGAAAATCTGAATGCTTTAAAGGATAGAGTAACAATTCTATGTGAGGTGCTGATATTAATACCAGAAATCAAGAGATATTTTACTTTTGGAGGAGGAGTGCATGGAATTGCCCAAGCCACAACAAAAAGGGAGAGGGGGGGCCGAGCATGATGCCCGTCATCACCTACCATCACAATCCAAGAGTATTTTCTGACTCCTAATGGTATCAACAGCCGTGGTAGCTCACCTGGGGGTGGTAGGAAGCTCAATGGGAGAAACTCCCTCAGCTCTAGCATTCCTAATTTACCAGTTAATGTGATTAAGATTTTTTTCTCATTATCTGAACCATTCATATTCAGTAGAAAATTTAGAAAGTACAAATAAGCAAGAACAAGAAAACATAAAACGTGTATTATCACCCAAAAAGACACTTGTCCTTCCACTTTTTCTCTATGCATAAACATATTTTTGTCAGGCATTTATCTCAGGCATTTTGGGACCCTTGTTCTAAAGATTCTCAGAATTTAAGCACGGTGCTATCTATGCAATTCAAGCACATTGGAAATTTGCAATCTACCTTACTGAATGAGTACACTGACTTGGAGTGTATTTACATTAGCTCATGCAATTGTTGCACATGCTCAGTTGTTGTTGTCGTTGTTAGGTACCGTCAAGTTGGTATCCGACTCGTGTCGGATTGTACCTTATGTACAATAGTCGAAACACTATTATCAGTGCTACACTGCTGTTCTTAGAGTTTTCAATGGCAGATTGATTTTTGAGAGTGGGTTGGCGGATCCTTCTCCCACATGCTCAGTAGTGGCCTAATAATAATGATGACTCTTTGGACCCAGAAGAGTAACCTTATAGGAATGGTGGTCATTATTTGTCGCAAGACCTCTTGGATTTATCATTAACCTGAATGTCTTTGTATGAAAAAAGGTACAACTTCTCCCTACCATCTCCTCATCACCCAACACAATCATCTATCTTACAAGAAGTACCCTCCCCAACCCACCAGCTGGGGATCAAACCCAGGACCTTGCACATACTTCATAAGCACTGCACCACTAAACTACACCCCCAGCTCTGGTCCACCTTACCATCGCTATTACACTTTGCTTTCCAACGCTGCACATCCGTGACACACTCTAGATGTGGTGCACAGGTGCATACTTAACATACCTTCTGCAACCTCCCAGCGTCTTATGTAACCAATTTGGTCCAAGAGCAGTCTATCCACATGGGCAGGAAAGCGTGTAAAATAGCTGTGAACACCCAGAGCTGGCCCCTGGCCTCGAAGAATGGTTTCTCTTGGGAGAGGCAGTCCATACATCTGAAACAATCTTATAACACAGGATTAGGTAGGTTCCCTGGCTTGTGTCGCAACGGAGGGGGTTTAGAGATGATCAGGTTCCTCTCCCTCCACCATCACCTCCTTTACCGCACCGATGAGGATGATGATTCTAGAATCAGATTTATCCAAAGGCCTTTTTCAAAGCCCCTGTATGTTTATCCCCGAGCTCTCCTGTGATTTCCTAGCCATCTTTGTGCCTTCAAGTTTTGGTATATAAGTGTCAGTGAGTTCACAATAAATCACTGTGGCTCATACTATCTTCCTCCAAAGGCAAAAATCGCCCAGGGAAAGTGACAAGTCCAAGGAACTTTCCCAGACCCAAAGGGTTAAGAGGGGGCTGGTGATGTCAGCATGAGTCCACTGCTGCTTAGACAGGAAAAGAACTCAAGGCTTTCTTTCTTTTTTTTTTTTTTTTTTTTTCTCTGAAAACCAATCCCAGTGGAGTCACTGGGGTTTGTTAAACCAAATATCTTTACAGCTTGAAATGAATAACTGCATGACCTCAGCCATCACGCATGCAGCCCCTGCTGTTATACCTTGAGCCTGGCTGCTTTCTGGGCGTCCCGTAAATAACCTGTGTCTGTGCAGCACATGTCAGGGACGAGCTGCCATCAGAAATGGTTTCAGCTGGAAGGCAGGCCGGAGACTCTGTCTCCATGAATGTTATAGTCATCTGGTAGCGATTTCCCCACTCCCATTAAATCCAGACACTGGATCCACTTGCTTTGTTGCAGACCATCATGAGGAATTCATTTTTATTGCTTGGATGTCGGTCTGAACCACATCAATTACAGCCCTTTGTGTTACTGATGGATGCGTGTGAAACGAGATGATGACAATGTTTTTTGCTGCAAAACAGTTCACAGATTGTACGGAGATGGAAATCCTGCATTCACTGCAAGAATGGAAGAGGAAAAATTATAGATTCTAGGCTACAGAGGCAAATCAACTCCCTTAAAGTACCAACAACCAGACAACATCATTGCACTGGATGGAAAATTTTGGGTACATTCGAACTCAATTCTGCAGTTTTTAGGCAATTGAGACCTGAAACCTCGCCCTACAGAGTAATTTCAAAAGTTATAGAAACAAATTATAATAGTATCATTCTTGTGAATAATAACACAGGAAAAAATTAGTGACTATTAACTAACCCATGGAGACACTTAGGATACTCACATTGGACCAGCCTGACAGGAGAATTGGGTTTTTTCTTGGTGCCTTCGTGAATTTGTTCCATGACACTGAACACGTGGTGTAGATTGAGACTTAGTTTCCTCTTCCACCAGATCAGGGTTGAGACTATCAGAGTTGCCATCGATCCCTAACCCTCTAGGATTCTAGGTAACTTTACGAAGCATGAAAATGAAATCATCAAAATAGAAAGTCACATGTGACTTGTAGAAATCCCTGGACCAGAGGGGTAGTGAGCCCAGCACGCTGACCAGGAAGGCCTGTGCCTCCCCCACGTTTACGACTGAAGACAGGCAAAAATGCAGTAGTAAGCTTCCCTGGGCACAGGACCGACTCTGAGTTCCAAACCACATTCAGGAGCAGGGGACCCTGGCAGCACATGGAAAACAGCCTTTAGTCCTGCAGGCAACCCCTGGACCTCACAGAACGGCTTGACTTGTCCCGGCCGGTTGGGGAGGCTCACTGCCCACCCCATCAAGCCCAGAGAAGAGAAGTTTGCAATCAGGACTCTGCAAACTATCTGCTCTCTTGCCCTCTTTGGTTTTCTTCGAGTGATTGATGGATGTCCTTGCAAGGAAGTAGAGCCTGATAACTCATTTCCTCCCCTGAAGGCATTTGACTCACCTCTAATTCACCTCCCGTGAGTCCGTTCAGGACAAGACAACTTGGGAGTTTTTTCTGAGTTGTAATATATCACGCTTCTTGACTCAGGTCCCAGAAGAAGTAGGACCTAGGCGGGAAGCTCAGGCTGGGGCTGTGTCCTAATCTTGCTTCTCTGCAACCAATGTGGCCCATCTCTCGTTTCTACCTTAGGGGAGCCGTTGGCTAACGCTGCCCAGACTCATGGGAGTGCAATGTCCAGCTCTAGGTTCTAATCAGGACCAGGCCCCACTTCTGATCCCCATACAGAACACCAGCCTGGTCCACAAGAATGTTCAAAAGCAACTCTAACCAGACTAGACGCTACTGGCCATGAACACCACATTCTAAAGGAACTATGTGGGTAGGGTTTTCCATTGTTTGTTTGTTCGTTTGCAGTACTTGGGTTTGAACCCAGGGCCTTGCACATACTTAGCAAGTGCTCTACCACTGGGCTGCACCCCCAGCCCGTTTTTTATTTTTTATCTTGAGACAGGGTCTCACTAAGTTACATAGGCTGCCTCTGGCCTCAGACTTGTGATTCTCCAGCCTCCACCTCTTGAGTCACTGGGATTACAAGGCATGAGCTACTGTGTCTGGGCCATATTTTAAAAATCTTAATTTTTTATCTACCATGGGTCTTCTAAACTTACCTCCAAGGCTTGAGGAGAGAAAGAAGGTTCTCCCATGCCACACTATTCTTTCTCTCTACTGGTTGCCAGTGTATACAGAAGACTGTTGTTGTTGTTGTTGTTGTTGTTAGGTGCCGTTTAGTTGGTATCGGACTCATGGCCATCCTATGTACAACAGGTAAAATACTATTGTCAGTGTTTCTCTGCTGTTCATAGGGTTTTCAATGGCGGGTTCATTTTTGGGAGTGGGTTGCCAGGTCCTTCTGCCAAGCCTACAGTATCTGGTGTTCCCAGGTGGTCTCCCATCCAAGTACTAACCAGGCCCGACCCTGCATAGCTTTTGAGATCTGACAAGATCAGAAGCCACAGTGCTACAGCTGCAGGCTGTATAAACACAAAAGCCTACATATGCACACACAAATACCCGTGCCCATGCACACGCATGCATGGAGTGCAGGTGGGAGCACGATGTGTTAGCATCACCACCAGGCTAGGCAGAGGGAGCGATGGAGAGAAGGGCATGGGGTGTTGGAGAAGAAGGATCTGCCATGTCAGCGCAGGCTATGTTAGGAGAGAAAGCAGCAACTAAACCCCCGTCCTGTAGCGGACGCGCCAGCCTGCGTCATGAGCTGCCTCACATGCAGCTTGGTCGCTTTCGCACCCATCATTCTGTGTACCACTATCATGCCTGCCATGGTCTGGGTGTCCCACAGAGATGGTCCAGAAATAGCCCAGCAGGCTTCATCAGAGGGCCCTCTAGAGACTACAAACGCCTTGGCAAGGAAGCCTAGTGGTAGCTGATGCCACTGAAAACTCCTGGGGCAGCAGGTGAATCACTGAAGGAGGACTCAGAGGAGCTGGGGAGGAAGGGCCATTTTCCCATCCATGCCTAGGGGAAGGGCAGTGTGAGCAGAGGACAGACAGCTTCAGCAGGGCCATGTCGCAGAGGACCCGGGGCCATGCAGAAGTTTGGACTATGTGGCTTCCCGTTCAAAGCTGAGACTTGAGAGTGATCCCACCAACTGCACTGCTGTGGGGCAACCTAGGAGTAGATCGTAAATAAAACGCATGGTGTGAACCAAGAAAGGAGACTGGTGTGGGAGGAGGAAAAACGGGGAGGGTGCTTCTTGCCCTTCCAGTTGGGCACAGCCATTGAAAGGGAGCCAGCAGCCATGGTCATAGGGCATGTGAAAAAGTGAGCTCTGGAGATTTCTCTCCTCCTGAGCTTTCCCTTTTCCTTTCTCTTCAAACTTCATGCCTCAATATCTCCAAGTAAAAATAGCAAGAATATGAATCACGGCATTTATTGGGTACTTCTGTGCATGCCAGGCACATTTATTATTAACTCATCTAGTCCCAAGGGGGGCATGAGACATGGCACGAAGCAGAAATAGCCTCCATATCTTTCTGGCTTTTGTTATCTAAAGCGCCAAAGCCTTGGGAGAATTGGGGAGGTAGAGTGGGCAGAGAAAGATCCCCCCACCTCAAGCCTGCCATGGAGGCTCAGGACTGAAGTGGTCCTCAGACTGGGCCATGGGCATCTCAACTGTTCCCCCCCAGACTGAGTATCAAGGGCCAGATGAGGTTATAAGGCCCCCCCCCAAAGTTTTTGCCCTCTGCGAGCTCCAAGATTGTACCATGTTCCCTTGGGTGGGAGAAGTCTGAGAAGGACTGAACTTAAGTTTCCCAGCAGCCTGGAAGAATAGGGACTACACTACCCAACACTGTGCCATGCACACAACCTTTTTATGTTTGAGCCATTGATGCAACCACTGTGTTTCTTCTCATTCTGTGTCATGCCACATAGATAAAAGGAAGACCCAGGGGCTTTACTTCATTCCCATCACTAAGGTCAACTCTACTTTAAGGAGACAACTCTTCCCCAGCTGTTTCTTGAATGTGTTCCAGCCTGGGGGACTCATTTTCCACCCCTACATTTGACAGTGCTTCTTTACTATCCATAGGATTTTTGATGGCTAATTGTTTCAGGAATGGGCTGCCTGGCCCTTCTCCCTCTTCTGTCTTAGTCTGGAAGCTCAGTTGAAACCTGTCCAGAGTATGTTGTTGTTGTTGTTGTTAGGTGCCGTCGAGTCATGCCTGACTCGTAGCCTTCATAGGGTTTTCAATGGCCAATTGTTTTAGGATTGCCTCGGGAGTGGATTACCATGTCCTTCTCCCATTTTTTGCGGTGCTGGGAATCAAACTCAGGACCTCAGAGACTGCAGAACAGCACTCTACCAACTAAGCTAAATCCCAGCCTGTCCAGAGTATAGGTGAGGTAAATATAGATATCCAATAGATCAGTGGTCCTCAAAGTGGAGTACACAGACGCTTGAGGTGCCCCAGATCCTTTTGTTTTTGTTTTTGTTTTTGTTTTTTGTTTTTTTTACAAATGAAGAAAGGACACTTTATTTCAGTCTATTTTCCAGTCATCCTCAGACTTGGTACAGTTGTATACAGTAAAATCAGCATAGTCATCTTTCAATTCAACAGATATATTAAGTGTTTACTCAAATATGCATTGTGTATCTGCTACCTTTCTAGCCCCAGATCCTTTTGTAATAATCTGCCGACATTTAACTTCTTTTTTTATTCTCATTCTCCCACTGTGGAGTTTCCAGGGGCTACATGATATATGATTTTTTTAACGGATTGAATGCAGAAGGAGATATGATAATCCTGCTGCCTTCTATTAAACCACATGTTCAGATTTGCAAAATGTAAAACAATGCCGTTCTTCTGCTTATTTTTTGCTTGAATATAGTTATTTGCTATTAAAATATTTTGTAACATGCAATGGGTTTATTAATCTATTTATCTATTTGAAATAGATTAATAAATGCATTTTTAACATTTTCTCAGCTTTAATTTGTAATGCAGCATATATTGATGGATATGATCCATATCAATAAGAGCTATTCAGGATCCTCAACAGATTTTCAGAGTGCAAAGGGGTCCTCATACCACCTTATCTGAGAAGCACTGAAATAAACGAAGAAAATCCAGGGTGGGGAGGAGATGGGAGAACAGATTTGCAACTGGCTACTTGACCTTGGGGCTGGGATTTAGCTCAATTGGTAGAGCAGCTGCACTGCACTCTCTGATGTCCTGAGTTCAATTCCCAGCACCGCAAAAATGGGAGAAGGACCTGGCAATCCAATTCCAAGGCAATCCCAAAACAGTCAGCCATTGAAAATCCAATTGCTCAAGAAATTGCAACAAGAATAGATAAATGGGATCACATGAAATTAAAAAGCTTCTGCACAGCAAAAGAAACAATTAACAGAGTCAAGGAAACCCCCTCGGAATGGGAAAAAATCTTCACATTTTATACATCAGACAAAGGTCTAATTACTAGAATTTATAAAGAACTCAAGAAAAAAACTCCCCAAAAACCAAATAACCCAATACACAAATGGGCAAAGGAACTAAGTAGACAGTTCTCAAATGAAGAGGTCCATAAAGCCATGAAACACATGAAAAAGTGCTCAACGTCCCTAGCCATTAGGGAAATGCAAATCAAAACAACTCTGAGAATCCACCTTACACCAGTAAGAATGGCCAAGATCAATAAAACAAACAACAACAAATGCTGGCAAGGTTGCGGGGAAAAGGGAACACTCTTACATTGTTGGTGGAGCTGTAAATTGGTGCAACCACTGTGGAAATCAATATGGAGGTACCTCAAAAAACTAAAAATAGATCTACGGTATGACCCAGCTATAACACTATTGGGAATTTACCCAAAGGGAGATGGGTCATCATACCACAGAGACACCTTCATCTCCATGTTCAATGCAGCGTTTTCACAATAGCAAGGATATGGAATCAACCAGAGTGACCTTCAACAGAAGAATGGATAAAAAAAACTATGGTATATATACACAATGGAATACTACTCAGCAATCAAGAAAAATGAAATAGGGTCATTCACAGCAAAATGGATGGAATTAGAGAAAATTAATTTGAGTGAACGAACACGAGCTCAGAAAGAGAAACAACACATGCTCTCACTCATATGAGGGAGCTGATTCAAAATTACAAGAAGGAAAAATCCTATTCAAAGCTCGGATCATAATTAAAGGGAGGGGAGATAAGAATGATGTCAATATAAATGGACTAGAAATCCCATGTAATTGTTCTAACAAGATAAAAATAAAGACCACTACAGGAAAAGTTTCTATCTTAGACAGAACTGGAACCGAAGGACATGTAGAAAAAAACTACTAAGTAAAAGATAGAGAAGACTTAGATGGGAAACTTAGATGGGAAGGGTGGGAGGGGAGGAAGCATAGGGGAGGGTAAGGGGTAACCTATATGGATAATGTTTATCAAAATGCATATATGGAAATGTCACAATGAAAAGCATGTCAAAATGAAACACATTAAGATATACATTAAAAATTTCTAATAAAAAAAAAAGAAAGAAAACCCTATGAGGGTTGCTATGAGTGGGATACCAACTCGACAGCACCTAACAACAACAACAACAACTTGACCTTGAAAAAGTCATTCAGCCTGTCTGCAAGAAGATGCTGGAACAAATGAAGATATGCTCCCACGTCCCTTTAACAGTCTCACTCTGGGCTTTCCCAGGTGGAGGCAGAGGCTGCAAGCTCAGTAAAGTTGAAGGCCCTCCCTGAAACCCTGGCTCTCTGAGTAGATCAGGGGAATGTCAAAGGGAGGGCTTGCTGGCTAAAATTAACTGCCCTAAGACCTGCGAGTCAGAGGGCTTCTTACAGGGCTAGGAGGAGAGGGATGATGTCAGCGCCTGGAGCCAGAAGCATTCCTGGGCCGCTCAGGTCTACGGGTGACTGCTCAGGAATTCATGATCCTTTTATGCCACCAGAAATGTCACCACTAATCTCTGCCAGAGCCCAGAGTGCCCGTACATGTGTATGTATTTGTGTTTGTGTGTGTGTGCATGTGTGTGCGCATGCACCCCTCCCATACACACACTTCCTCACACACTCCATCAAATTCAAGAAGTAATCCGATTTAAGCTCTGACGTCCTTTCAGGGAAGACTTTAGGAGAAACAAAGCCTGGAGCCTGTTTTTCAGTCAGCCACCCCCCACGTTGCAACCTCAGCTAACAGAAATGCCAAGGACAGGGTGAGGTCGTGGTTCCCAGCAGTGATGGGAGCCTTCCCCTGCCAGACTCTCCTGCTGCAGCCCAGCTAGAGCTGGAGCCCACGCTCCTTTGTGGGGTTATTGATAACCTACTCTGATACACTGTTATAAATACCCAATAACAAATAAACACGAGCTATTTCAGACATGTGCCCAGGAATAGCCAACTGCCCAAATACCCAAGGTTGTTCCTCAGCTCCTGGGAAAAATAGAAATGTGGGTATTTATTTTTCCATTGCCCAAAGCAGAACCATCAGTCATATACGTATAATTTTAGTTTTCTGTTTTCTTTTCTTTTTTTTAATTGTATCAACTTGGGGAAAGAGAGAAGAGAGAGGAAAGAAAGAGATTGGAGAAGAGTGTATATGTGGGTGGGAGAGGAAAAGGGAGAGGGGAGAGAAAGAGAGAGAGAAAGAGAACATGAAGGAAAGAGAAAAGAGAAGGAAGATTCTATTATTCAACTCGTGCTCTGTGATGACAATCAAAAAACAATATAGTCTAGGTTTAATATTTCCTTAACCTATTAGTATGAGCCACAAAGATACAAGATGGTGGGAGAGACATAAACGAATGTTATAAACTTACAAATCCCAAAAGAATGGGACAACAAATGGAAATATGGGTAGCTGAGATAAAAGAGAAAGGCCACAATAAAGACTGGAGCTGAACTGAGGCATCAGAAAAGGAATTTGTGGTAAGAAAGAAGGGCCTGGAATTAAGACTTTTCTCCCAAGAACCCCCAAACCACTGGAATTGGTTCTGTTTGCTACATGTTATTGTGGAGGAAAATAGGCCTGATAAATTCCTTTGAATAAATTGTTGACATGCCCTGCCCTCCATTTTCTCATCTACAGGAAAGGAGAAATGTCCCCAGTGTTCCCGTTCTCTCCTTTGGCTATTGTTGTTGGTGTTAGGTGGTTTGGAGTCAGGTCCAACTCATAGTGACCTCTTGTACAACAGAATGAAACACTTCTGGACACTGTCCCATGCCGGGCACTATGTCAGTGCTTCTCTGCTATTTGTAGTGCTTTCAATGGCTGATTGTTTCAGGATTGTCTCAGGAGTGGGCTGCCAGGTCCTTCTCCTGTTTTTGCAGTGCTGGGGATTGAACCCATGGCCACAGAGTGTGCAGAGCAAGCACTCTACTGAGCTAAACCCCAGCCCCAGCTGTGGCTATTAAGACTCAACAAATTTTCAGAGTTATTGAGTCATTGCCATGTGCAGGGTGAGTTGTTGCTGGGTGAGTCCCAGCAAGGTTCCCCCTCCTCTTGGGAAAGGTTAGTGAAACAGAACCATGCCCAGTGTGTCTCAGAGGAAAACAATCCTGAAATAGCTGAAACACCTTCTGGCCAATCTTTAATTACCAGAAGGAGGACCAACAGTCCTAATACTGACCAGACCTTACACCATCTGCCCAAGAAGCTGGGCTTAGAATCCTCCAAGCAGTCTCAGAATCACCTGAACCCCTTCATTTGTTCATAATCTTCTCTCTCCAGACCCCATCTTCATCTGACCTGGGACATCTGGTTGCCTCCCTCCATGCAATCGGCTTCTGGCACTTGTGGATTTGACCTTTACTATTGGCCTTCCTGGTCTCAGCTCTCCACAAAGGGTCTCATTGGACCTGACCTCTGTTTTCTCTGTGCAATCTGCTGAGCTAACTCTAGCCAAACAAGCTTTCAACATTACCCATCACGCCTGAAAGAACGGGGCTCATGCCTCCGTACTCTGCTTTATGTTATCCCTGCTTTATCCTCCACACGGACCCAACACCTGGAGCTTGTCCCATCTGATGAGGTGTCCACAGGAAGTCTGTTCACCTTCCTGGGAGTGCTCAGCATGTGGTTTTAGTCATAAAATCTTGAGCATTCAAAAAAAAATTAGACTTGATGAAGGGAGAAAACATTTCACATCTTATGAAAGGTCTTCCTCCAGAGCTGCTCTGGTGAATGACACAATCCAGAACAGCAGCTGCCCTAAAAACTAACGCTCCAGGACTACAAGCTATAGAACCCCCATGAGAGCTGAGAATATAGACTCTGACAGGTTGAAATTTCCAATGGATTTTAAGGTGACGATGAGCTTGAATTCCAAAAAGAAGTTACTGGCACTTGGTAAAAAAGATAGAAGTCAGGTGTGATGGTGCACACCTGTAATCCCAGCACTTTGGGAGGCTGATTCAGGAGGATGGTGAGTTCAAGACCAGCCTGGGCTACATAGCAAGACACTGTCTCAAATAAGACAGAAAGAGCCCAAATAGTCCCTCTTCTCTGGCCTCAAGCCAATAATTAGCCTCCTATTATTGTGCTTCTATGTCCAAAAGGCCATCCTTCAATGTGCCAAAGTCATGTGAGTGTCTCTTAGCTCACATCATGAGCGCTAAGACGCTTTTTATTTAAAAGTGGTGACAGATTTATTTTAAGCCTGTCATATATTCTCTCATCTGATTATTCTTGGACCAAGAGGAAACATTTGCAAGAGTTCTCAGAGAATTTAGGGCACAGTCAGTGGTTATGGATCAAAATTAAAGCAACTAGCCCAAGTGAATCTCAAAGCCATTATCTTTATGTAGAAGCCTTTCAGCCACCATATTCCAACCATCCGAGTGCACTAGCCAACCACACAGAGAAAATTTCCTCATCCTAAGCTCAAATAGGGCTGGGATTTAGCTCAGTTGGTAGAGCGCTGCACTGCAGTCTCTGAGGTCCCGAGTTCAATTCCCAACACCGCAAAAATGGGAGAAGGACCTGGCAATCCACTCCCAAGGCAATCCTGAAACAGTCAGCCATTGAAAACCCTATGAGGGTCGCTATGAGTCGGATACTGACTCGACGGCACCTAACAACAACAACAACAACAAGCTCAAATAACTTTGAGGTTAACAACAAAAAAATCAGCCTCCACCAAGGATTTGTTAACATGACTTCTACTTTTTATATTCAAATACCACTCCACTTTGTACAATCTACACATTGTGTGTATCGTCTTCCTACTGTTCATTACATCATAGCTATTTGGGGGATGAAATAAACCAATTTTAACGCAGATGCTACTATAAGGGATATAAGGCTATAAGGGATAGAGATAACATTGTCTTTAAGGATTCTAGAAAGGTGGGTTTGAAAGGAGACCAGATAAAAAGGCCTTAAACACTGAAGTTTGAAAACCCTTTCTATGATGCAATGAGGCAATTTTCTCCCTTTATGGGGTTTAATTTTGTAACAGAGCATTTTTTTTTTTCAAAAATTTAATCCTACTATGCTAAAGTATTTTGGTGATGTTGTTCATGCCTGGAATTCAAAGAGAAGGCACAGGAGGATGGATGGAAAAATTCACCTGTAACTGGCACCTGGCCATCTCACCCGATGTCCATGGCACCCTCATGAGGAGGAGGGTGTAAAAGGGAGGTAAAGAGCTGTGAGTGTGGGCCATAATTATAGTTTTGAATGAGACAGGCTAAATTTTAATTATCAAGAGTGACCAGAAAATTGTGGAATCTGCTCTAATTCTTGTCCAAGAAGAGGAAAAGGGATTGAAGAACAAAGAGGAGCTGTCACTAGTCTGGACACACAAACACCTCCTGTTGTCAGCTCCCACTTACTGAAATGCTTTGATGCCCAGATTCTAATTTTTTATGGAGCTGCTGAAGCCTGAAATGTTTGTTAGAGTTTCTGTGTTTGCTGAGGTCTTTGAGGAGGTACTCACCCTTTGGATCCAGCAGGACAGGGGATGTGGCTGGGCCTCAGGAGAAAACACACACACACACACACACACACACACACACACACACAGACAACTAACAGCACCAACATGATTAGGATCACCGTTGGGTGGTCAGCCCTTACGCTTTCCAGGGCACACTGAGGCCGGTGCCTCACCTGACCTTGTTTGCTTTCCAGCCCCACCTCTCATAAGTAAAATAAAAATCTCCATCCTTAACTAGGGGTGAGAAACAATTTCAGGGCTTTTGTGATGTATAGATTGCTTTCAAAGCTTTCTAGGGCGCACATGAGCTTTTCTCAACCCAGCAAACAGCAGAACAAGAATAGTGGAGTCCCCAGGTGAATCATCGCCCCTCAGAAGACATGTTTTCTCTTCTAATTACTGGGTCAACAATTTGGTTACATTAAAAAATAGCAGCAAGCTGGGTGCGGTGGCGCATGCCTGTAATCCCAGTGGCTCAGGAGGCAGAGACAGGAGAATCGCAAGTTCGAGACCAGAGGCAGTCTGCATAACTTAGCGAGACCCTGTCTCAAAAAGCAAAAAAATGGGCTGGGGGTGCAGCTCAGTGGTACAGCACTTGCAGAGCATGCAAGCATGAGGCCCTAGGTTCAACCTCCAGTACCACAAAAAAAAAAAAAAAAAAAAAAAAACCAGCAATAACAAAACTTCCAAGGTCTTTGGTCAGTTCAGGATGCTATAGAAAGTACCATAGACTAGATGGCTTATGAACAGCAGCAATTTGTCCTTCACAGTTCTGGCATCTAGAGGTCACAGACCTGGGTACCACCATGGTCAGATTCTGGTGAGAGCTGCCTTCCTGGCCTTACACTACCCACTTCTTGTTGTTTACAACAACAAGTGGAGCAAGTGGAAAATGACAGGCTGACCGGGTGTGGGCAATGTATGATTTCGCAGGTGCGCTCTGGTTATAAAATTTCAACTCGGTGGACAACTATGCCATGTGTGATTTTCTCCTCATGTAGTGGGTGGAGCTAAAGACAGAAGACACACCAATGCAGCCAAACTACCCTTTGAATGGTGGAGGTTTCTGTAGACTCAATTTATCTTCTTCTCCAGGGGATGACTTGCATCCCATCCTCTCATAAAAACAATAAAGCTGCTCAGTTTCCCAAATCACCAAACATCTGTTCTCTGACTTCAGGAGAAAGGAGTCTCCTTCCTTCGCATTTCTCCATCACCAAGTCACCTAAAGAGGATGTTCAGTGTCATCTTTGGACTCCAGGACATCATGGAAAGATACAGGATGCCTACTGCATGTAATTAATGAATGCAGAAGCTTGGGGGCATGGGAATCAGGAAGCAGAGGAAGTCCACATTGCTGCCAGGACCCTTTCCGCCTGCCCTGGGGCCACTTGATTGCAATACTGTTCTGAGGAAGACTAGGAATGTGAGGTGGAAAGCAAGACCTGAGGGACTTCTCAGAACCAGCATGGAGTCCAAGCAATATTCCTGATGCAGCTGATCCCAAATCTCAGATGAAAACGCCACATTAATTTCCAGAGCAAGCATCAGCCAAACTGAGTGCCACTCCTCGTAAAACCTAATGAGCAATATGTTTCTCCACCTCTAAGTAAAGCCCAGCTTCGAAAAAATCCCACTGGGTAATACACAGCATATGGAGCAAGAGAAATGGAAAGACCGGGCTCCTGCTCTCAAAAACAAAAACAAAAGTCCTGCCAACCAGTGAGTGTGGACTTTGTAAAACAGCCCTCTAAAGGTCCTCGTTCTCTTACTGTCCCCTCTGTGTTCATAATTTCCTCCATATAAGTCCTGATGATTTCAAAACGGCTTCAAAAGACCTGCTGGCTCTTGCCAATATCTTCACTCAGCTACTTCTCTCCAATCACAGCATTTTGTTAAAGCATTAATGGGCTTAGGGTGATCCACATGAAGTCACACTACCTCGCCATCACTAGCCACTTGTGCTCTGAACTGCTTTAACCACAGACTTCTTTGGTAGGTCTAAGAATCCTAAAATCTGGAAAGATCCTGATGGCCTTTCTGACTTCAGGCCACCTGGGCAGGTAAGTGTCCTCCCCATTGTGATAGGAAAGCCAAGAACTCGGGCAAGATACCATCATCTGATTACTTTTTCTTTTGTCTTCAGGCATTAAAAGAGTTAATAATTCAAATTATTTGAGCCATAAACTCTGTAACATATCAAGTTTATCCTCTTACATGATGTATTTGTAATGATAAGCCCAAAACTGGAGATTATAAAATAACAGTTTCAAAAATTCAAGTTCAAATTCAACCACTTTCCAGTGTTTATTTGGGGAGCAAATCTTGCCTACCCCTGAGCCTCAGCCCCCTGCATCCATATAAATTCAAAGGAGGAACCAAAAGACCACTAATGTTCCTTCTGGTTCTGCCAGTGTCTGGTGCATTTTTCCTGGATTAATTCTATTTCAGCTTCTGGTGACTCTTAGCAACGGTGCCTGTGGAACTGAATAGCCAGACTACACAGGACCTCCACCCACCACTGCTTCTATAGGTCTTGCTGCTACGAAGCTTGGGGTCCACCAAGCCAAGTGCTCCCAAGTAGCCACTCTGTGACCCAGCTCAGTGGCTGAGGAGTGTGCGCAATCTCCTCTCATGACACAGTTGCTAACCTAATAATGGCTTCTCAATGGAACCACGACATCTGTCTTTTGCTAAATGAATTATATGCATTTTCCAACATAGGAAAGGGGTTGGGCTGGACGTGGCATACGGCAAGGTGCCAGTAGTCATTTCCTGCCCAAAGGAAGGAAAGAATGGGGAGGCCACACATCATCACAGACTGGGCAGGAGGGGGCCCTCCTGACCCTCCGCCATAAAGACAAATGTGGCAATTGTGTTAAATGAACCACAATGCCTGCAAGGTTGAAATGGAGAAAGAGCTGTCTTGGTTATAAATCATTTACAGTTCTGTTAAATTGGTTTCATTTTGGTTTGGTTTGGCTGAACGCAGTGGGGTGTCAGAGTAGCAAGTGGGAGACATCCAGGAGTAAGACCATGATAAATCGCTCCTCTTCTGAGAAGAGCAGGGAAAGACAAGGAGAAACAAGTTCCTATACTCCCTGTTAAAGCCCCAATCAGCTGTGCAGGCAAATATCACCAGCACTTGCATGTTGGCAATACTGATCAGCTCCTTCAACGGTTAAGTTCAACTGAGAAGGTCAAATCAATGAAATGGACTTTTACCCCCAAAATGAGATATACTACTTAGTGTACAGTAGCTGGTATTTATTGGGTAAGTAAAGCTAAGAAGAATCACATTAAAATAACTACATTTGGTGGGGCATGGTGGAGCATGCCTGTAATTATCCCAGCAACTCAGGAGGCAGAGGCAGGAAGATCACAAGTTTGAGATCAGAGGCAGCTTGTGTAACTTAGTGAGACCCTGTTTCAAGATAAAAAATTTTAGAAAGGGATTGGGGTGCAGCTCATTGGTAAAGCACTTGTAAAGTGTATGAGAAGCCCTGGGTTCAACTCCCAGTACAACTAAATAGATAAATGAATAAATAAATAAACGAAAATAACTATATTTGACAGATAAGGCCCAGAAAGATCAACAGCAGAGCTGAACCTCAATCTCCTTCATTATAGCTAAGGTAAACAATCTTCCTGCCATCCCCACACCATTACTGTACTCTGAAAAGAGACAAGTTTGGACAATACATTACTTGGTCACTCTGACTTTAGCACTACCTCCAGGATTTAGGAGACTAGAAAAATAAAGACCATAAAACCACAGAGTTCTCCTAACTAATCAACTCTGAGATCCATGGAGATGAGAGGAGGACTACAGTAAAAAAAACAGTTCCATTTTCAAGCTCAGAGCTTTCTGCTGGCTGCCTCCAGGGCCACTCCGAACCTCTGTCTTCCTTTCTGTGGTCAATGAGTCACCAGAGCCCTGTCTCACCTCCCACATCCGGGGCCTTTGGAATGCCTGCTCTATAGCTCTCTCCCCTACCAAGAAATTTCTTACCAATTGAGCTACTTGGTCCCTAAGGCACTGCCGGGCCACATGAGACAGTTGGGAAGGGCGGCTTATCTCCTCACTATCAAAACACAATCACTTATTCACTAAGCTCCCTCAAGCATGGCCATCTGCAAGTCCTCAGAGCTATGGGGGTTGAGTACTCCATCAGGCACCAACCGGCAAGTCTTTGCTTTGCAGTTCAAGAATTCAAAGCCAAGCAAAGGAAAGTGAGGGCTTTCCAGTACAGGTGATGGTTAGCAGTCAGGAGGGACCCAAAGATTGGGACATTGTGTCGTATCTTAGCCTCCTTTTTTCCCCACAGGAACCCAGGTACACTATTATCGTTAACCTTTGGCCAGAAGGAAAAAAAATGGCATGTGGAAAGGCTGTTGTATCCTTTTTAGAGTGAGAACAGACGCAGGAGAAGAAAATTCTCTCCAAAAAGTTAGTCAGCGACAGGGCTGAGAATAGAGTCCCACATCCTCTGCTGGATCTCTACCCACTGGCCACCTCAGGAGGTAGCAAGGTTTTGCTCAACTCCAACTTGGTCCTCATTGTCCAAGTGACAGCAGAGGTGGGTGGCCATTCGCCACTCAGGACAGACTTCAACAGCTGAACAAACGTGCCCTAGGTTTGCACTTAGAGCCTGAGTCACATCTCCTAAATTTATTAAAACCTCACTATATTGTTACCACACCTACAGCCATAGCACTGTGGCATCCGATCCCGTCAGATCTCAGAAGCTAAGCAGGGTCGGGCCTGGTTAGTACTTGGGTGGGAGACTGCCTGGGAGCACCAGGTGCTATAGCCTTGGGAGAAGGACCCAGCAACCCACTCCCCAAAAAAAAATCAGCCATTGAAAACCCTATGAATATCAGAGAAGCATTAACAATAGTGTTTCATCTGTTGTAGGTAGGGTCGCTATGAGTTGAACACCAATTCGATGGTACCTAACAACAACATATTGTTACCATGCTGTTTTTAGGACCTAAAGAAACACAGCCCGCTGTGATCTCCAAGAACTCTAATAGGTCTGAGTTAGCAGGACTCCTCCTATAGCAAGATAGAAAGACAGGGAAATTTGGGGGATGTGGAAAGGGAAAGAGCTTTCACCCCAAGATCTGGTTTGAATCTCACCAGCTGAGAGTCAAGAACTTTAATACAACTACCAAGAAAATTGCTTTGAGGACCGCCTGCATAGAGATGTTATTTTGGGGAGACATTTTAAATAATGAAAATGTTAAAATAGTAGTAAGCCATACTTAGGGTCAACACATATGTAACCTTTGAATTTGACCTTGCTTTTCCCCTCTGTAATTCGGTGCTTCTTTGAGACCTGCCCAGGCAACTCCCTTGTGACTCTTTTTCTCAAACCTATACAATGTACCCTATAATCTCATTTTATTAAAGGGAAGTTCCTCCAATAGAAAAACCTAAACAATGGAACTTCTTTTGATCTTAACGGCACCTCCCCAGCCTATGACATGGGATGTTCTAGGTGGAGCTTGAGGCTCACGTCACACTAGGTGCCCAAAGCTGGGCGCCCAGGACTAACATCACATGGAGTGTGCCCAAGGTTAAATAAAACTGGAGGGAATACATGTCCCACCCCTCTTTTTGCTTCTTCTTCTTTGCCCTCTTGATAACTCCATGTCTGTGTCTTGGATGCCTCTCTCTCTCTCTCTCTCCCTCTCTCTCTCTCTCTCTCTCGATATCTCTCTTTCTCTCTCACCACATGTATTCTAGTTGTTGTTGTTAGGTGCCATCAAGTCGGTATCCTACTCATAATGACCCTATGTACAACAGGCAAAGCACTATTATCAGTGCTTCTCTGCTATTCATAGGGTTTTCAATGGCAGATTGATGTTTGGGAGTGGGTCCTTCTCCCATGTATTCTACAGCATGTACTTAATAAACTCTATAACTTTGCTTCACTCTCTCCGACTCACCCTGAAATTCTTTTCTGCAATGAAGCCAAGAACCCAGTTTAATCTGAGTGAAGGTCGCAAGTAGAACTCCTCAGGCCAGGCGGCCACGGTGAGCTGTGCCTCTCTGCTATGCTGCCAGTGAAAATCGTTTCTGGGGATATTTAGTTTGGGTACTTGGAAAGATCATTTTTAAATAATTCAGAAAGCCTTGGGGAAAATGTTGGAGTTCAACCAATGTATGGATTTGGTCATGGAAGGGCTCATGTCCCTGAAGAAAGACCATCCCTGCCTTGTTCCTATATCTGTGCACCTGGCCCTGGCCTGGCACACTGCAGTGAGAGCATACCAAATATTTCTTAAGTGAATGATTGTTTCATGAGTGGATAGAACCAATTTAACTGCCAAACAATTCATTTGAGCCTCTAAGAAAATAAAAAAATCAACACATTTACTAATTACATTGGTGGTAACATCAGGTAGGCAAACTAGTGCAAGGCAGAGAAATCTTTTCTATAGGTTTCAGATGTTATAGCATTCTTAGCTTTAGGGTTGGTGGAGACTAGAGGTCCATCAAACTTAGCTATACATTCCAAGAGTATTATCTAGTAGTCATGAGGATATTAGGTCAGATCCAGAGGTTTGTAGTAAATGGCTATTAAAAGGTACCAAAGAAGGCTGTGCACAGTGGCTCACCCCTGTAATCCCAGTGACTCAGAAAGTGGGGGCAGGAAGATAGCAGGTTTGAGGCCAGAGGCAGCCTCCATAACTTAGCAAGATCCTGTCTCAAGATAAAAAATTAAAAGAAAAAAAAAACTAGGATGGGGTTGCAGCTCAGTGGTAGAGAACTTTCAAAGTATGTATGAGGTCCTGGATTCAACCCCCAATTACCAAAAAAAGTACCAAAGAGCTGGTTGAGGTGGCTCATGCCTGTGTTCTTAGCACTCTGGAGGCAGAGGCAACAGGATCAAGAAGCTAGCCTGGGCTACATAGTGAGACCTTGTCTTGGGGAAAAAGAGGGGAGGTAGAGGAGGGCAAAAGCCCAAGATAATAACTTTGGCTCTTAATTTACAACATTCTATCTTTCCCCAATCACAATGTTGTAGACAGCCAAGGTCAAACAGTCTTCAGGCTCTTCAGTATAGAGGTACCCTCTTTAGGTCTTTGAAAAGCCATGCCTATAATCCAGAACCACACCTTGAGGTTTCCATTTCTAGCTCTTGCTGAACCATGGTGGATGTCTGCATCTCGGGCAGATTCCACAAGAACAGTCCTTGTTCATTCACAGTCTTTCCACCTGGGAAAGTTCTTCTCCATACTGATCCTGATGCCCCTCCAGTTCTATACTCTGTGGGGACTGCAGGTGGGCAGGTCTGGAGCATGGGTCCAGAGATATGATAGCAAAACCTTTGTCCTTATTGAAAGGGACAATCTGGGAGGGGGGTCAAGAGTCCTGGGTTTCGGCACCAAAATGACAGGGAAAATCTGGGTCGGGGGCTGAGAGTCTCAGGTTTTGGCACCAAAACAGGAAAATCTTTTGGGGAAGATAGCCACAGACACAAGAGGAAGCACACTGAGTAGTTGAATATCAGGTTTATTTAAGGAAGGTGAGGAGATTGAGGGAGAAAGAGATCAGAGAAGAGGTAGAGAAGTCACTCAGGCTGGTGGTGGCTGAGGGGTTGGAGAGGGCACCAAAGGATGGAGAGCATCATAGATGCAGCTGCCCTGCAGGCCATGCATGGTCCATGGCTTTTATATTGCAGGCAGGTTCTTTGTCTGAGGCTTAAGCAGAAAAATATTCCTTGCAGGGAGGGAAGGGGAAGGAGGGAGTGAGGATGGAAGTTCGGAATCTCAGGAATGTTCAACTTTTGGGGGCTGGTGACCTCTGTTATCCCAGGACCTTGGAGCTCAGAGTAGGGGAGGGAGTCCTTTGTCCCCTCACTTGTATTCAGCATATTAAAAAATTTATGCCCAACAAAGACATTATAGTAGAGAGTATATAAAAGGTTTATTAAGGATAGTACACCTAAAGAATAATCACAGGGAAAACGGAGGCATGTGGAGAAGCTTAGGTAAATCTGGAAAGGAACTTGGAAGAACTTGTGTCCCCAGGGTGGATTGGCATAAGGTGGTTTCTGTTTCCCAGGGGAAGGTAAAGAAGCCAAAGAACAGGAGAGTTAAGCAGGATTTTAGAAGGGAAAATGCTTTGGGCAGACAGAGAAGATGGAGGGCCTGAGAGCAGGGAGAGGTGAGGACAAGACTGCTGAAGAGAGAAGAGCTAGGAGTGGAGAAGAAAGAGGAAGAGGGGGGAGAGGAGAAGAGAGAGTGGACGCATGTTCCCTCCAGTTTTGTTCAAAGATCACACTTAGTGTGATCTCAGCTCCAGGTACCCGGCTCTGAGCACCTAGTATGATGTGGGCCTAGGGTCTTTGTTTTGTAGGTGGCTCAATGACTTGGAATAGGGTGTGGGACCCATTAGAGATTGTCCTGCCAATGTCCTCAGAGAGGTATATGGCTAGGCTTGGAGGCAGGTGGCTGCAGAGGCCTCTATTCCTTTCTTCCTGCCTTCTATGTCCCTCTAATATACTCCACTTCTAATATACTCTCTGTAGGCAAATGAAACAAATGGTGCAGGTTCACGAGGACGGGTGGGGTCTCCAATCCAAGTTGTGAATACAGGGCTTCCTCTCACTCGCTCTACTCCAGGTGAACTCTGGCTCTGTGAAGCATTGGAGGCTGGAGGTAAAGAGCATGCCGCCCAGCCAATCTGGCTGCGTGGATGGATATCCCCGGGTGCAGGAGAAGACTGTAGATCCAATCTGTACTGGGTGCGTGAGGAACTCAGCTCTCAAAGGCACATCAAAGCCTCCACCAGCCTTTCTTCCGAAAGCCTTGCTTACCATGTGCAAATTCGTCAACCTCAGAGGCACTGCTTGGGTTATGGGTGCAGCAGAAGAGGCTCATTATGGCCTGTCCACTAAAGCACTGGGATCAGTTAGTGGAAAGATTTTCAGGAAATCCAGGTTTGCCAGGAACCAGGAATCTGGGTGTGTTTAGGTCTGCACACTGGCCTTGACAGTCATGGAACAGCCCAGAAATCCACATATGTGACCCACCCTATACTCAGTATTGTGGTTAGGTGTGTTTTATACCAGCACATCACTCACCCCGTGGTTTTCAAACACCTCCTCCTTGCTCCTGTTCCACTAGGTTACTCTTTCCCCAGAGGAGTCTGCTGCCTGGGGCCAAAACAAATACTAGAAATTGGAAAAGAGGAGGACTTTTCCAAGAGGAAGACTGCCCAGTGCCTTTTTCTCTGCACTCCACACCCTCTCTCCACCTGCATTTTAGCTACACACCCCAACTTGGCTAAAGTCGTCTCCCCAGCTCCTTGCTGCTAAGATTCTCAAGTTTCTTTAGATTGGCAGCAAAATGAAGGTGATGTTGTAGCACTGGAAAATGACACGTTCTGTCACCTATCGCAGACCACAGAGTTCCATGATTCCTAGAGACACAGAGAAATTGATTTCTTCCCTTTCCTGGACCATCCCAAATGTAGGGCTCTTTGCTCTGCAGTCCAGGAGGCAAGCAAAAATGAATCACAGATACTCTAACCTGGACATAGCTAACCATGAGGAGGTCAAGGATAGTTTCTAGTTTCCTTTGTTAAAAGTGCTGTTTGGGGGGCTGGGGCTGTAGCTCAGTGGTAGGGCACCTGCCTGGCATGCACAAGACCCTAGGTTCACTCTCCAGTAGTGCACATAAGCAGACACACACACACACACACACACACACACCACACCACACACACAGAGTGCTGTTTTCATTATTCTCATGAAGGATAAAGTGCTAGAGTTTCATTGATCTCAGATTTCATAACCAAAGCTCTGATGCAGCCAATGTTCTATAATAACCCAAAGCAAGCCACAGAATCCTCATTAAGTTAACAAATATTTATCATTCTCAACTAAGATTCAAACAGTGCTCCATTTAGCAATTTGTTTTCATTCTTCTTGGCTGTGTTGTTTTAATTCTTTCCTTCTTTTTCTTTAATCCAAATATCCATTTTGTTTTTTAAAATACTTAAATGAGATGCGTTCCTACAAGCACTGGGTTGCTTATTCTAGTGTCTTTCATTCAGTGACTGCAGTCAACAGGTTCTCTCCAGATTCTACCTTAAATCATGTAAGCTGCTTAAAATAGGCCTGTTGCCTCCCAAAAACATGAATATCTGTGGGGAAGAAAAGAAAGCCTTAGTTAAGTTCCCATACAAGTCATTGTGCATTGATGTGGGAAGACTTTGATGCCTCGCCCATCATTTTAGGAAGAAATGAGCCCAAAGGAGGAATGATAATAAGCTACTTAAGAAGATGCAGCATTAATCAAATAGGCTTTCACAGACCCAGCCCTGGAGTGAAGCTCATTAAATAATAATATACTCAATGATGATCATAGGCCAGTCCTATGGCAGGCAAGTTTATATATTCTTTAATGTAGTACTTCCAACCACCTCTATAATTATCTTATTTATGGTGGTTCTGGGGATTGAACCTAGGTCCTTGTTCATGTGAGGCAAGTACTCTACCACTGACCTATATCCCTAGCCCTATAATAAATATTTTATCTCCATTTTCAAATCGGTCCATGTGGAGACCTAGGGCCATGCAGAGGCACCCCAGTCTTGATCCTCTGGCACAGAGGCCTGGGCTCTTAACCACTGGCATCCTAGATTCTGGGGTTGATTCCCTTATTCACACACCCTGAAACAATCAGCCATTGAAAGCCCTATCAGGGTCACCGTGAGTTGGATCCAACTTGAAGGCACCTAACAACAACAAGAACATTCATACACCAGCAATTGATGATGAATACTTATCTTCTGGCTACCAGTGTAGCTCAGTGACAGAGCACATGCTTAGCATGCCTAAGGACCTGGGTTTGATATCTGACACCAATTAATTCATTAGTTAATAATTGCTTTTCTTCCATGAGTTCTACCTCCTGATTTTGCAATAGGCATCATTGTGAACCATTCACTCCAAGACCATCAGCGGGTTGCGCCTGACATTGTGGTTGGGTGGTGAATGGGCGGTGATATGAGGCAGCCCTCCAGGTTGTTCTGGAGATTAAATGAAATGATGTCTTTAGACCACTCGGCACAATGCCTGGAACACAGCTGGCACCCAGTAGAGAGACACTAGCTAGTAACCGTATGTCATGGTCTGAATATCAAGTGTCCCCCAAAGGTCGTGTGCTTTAACATTCCGTCCTCAAATGGTGGCATTATCATGGGAGGTTATGAAACTTTTGAAAGTGGGATTCTTACTTTGTGGAGCTCCCTGAGGATGGGGCTTTGGCAGAAGTAGCGCCCTGGATTGGGTCTTTAGATATTTTTATCCCAGACCCACCACCCTTGTCTCTTTCTGTTCCTGGTCCATCATGCTATGAGGTTGTCTACCACGGGCCCTGCCACTGCTGCTACCATACCCGCCCTGCTGCTATTATGAGCTGATTCTCTAACTATGAGCTCCCAATAAACCTCTTCCCCCATAAGTTTGTTTGGGTGGGTTTTCTACTACAGTAACAACAGCTGACTGATACAACATATCTCCACAGAGCCTTCCCAACCCCCCGATGGGTGCCAAACTCTTCTGGCCCAACTCTATGACCCTCACTTAACACCTGTCATGGGAGCGAGTCTGACTCCCACTTGCTGACGAGGTCTAGCTCCCACCCACCTCGTATCTGCCACTGTCTAGCAAAGTGCTCATGGCACGGAAAAGACTCAAAAACACTGGCCGGTCAATCCCCAAATGCTCCCTATCCACAACACAGGGCACACTCAAATTCCTGTCCATTCCACTAAATGTAATTCTCTGTAACAAAACGCAATGAGTTCACATCTTGGTAAGTGTGAAGCCAAGATAAGTGTGTCCAAGGAATAAAAGAATGGATAAGGATTTCTTATCAGCAGTGTGTAAGGAGAACAAGGGAGTTACTTCCAAAACAATGCCTTCCTGGAACAAAAGAAGTGTGGGGATTGTATTTAGAGAACCTATACCTATCCACATATGGGCTGGGATTTAGCTCAGTTGGTAGAGCACCTCTCTGCAGTCTTTGAGGTCCCACGTTTGATTCCCAGCACCACAAAAATGGGAGAAGAACGTGGCAATCCGCTCCCCAGGCAATCCCAAAACAATCAGCCGTTGAAAACTTTATGAGGGTCGCTATGAATCGGACATGACTCAAATGCACCTAACAACAACAATATACTTACTCGCATAGGAAAGCACTTTAAGAGTAGCCACATTCCTGAGCATGCTCAGCTCAAGGTCATAGTTCAAGAAGGAAAATAGTAGACACATATTTGGGCATGTTCAGTTCAAGATCATGGAGCACATATTTGAAAGGTTAAAATGGCAGAGAGGAAGAGTTTGGGTCATGCTCATCGTGTGTCATAAAGGTAGTGAACAGCAATGCCTCTGGGCATGCGCAGCTTGCATCAAAGTCTTAACAGGGGTAGTGGAGGAGAGGATACTTTGAGAATGTGTTAACATAGAAGTTTGCCTCCACAGATGCCTATTTGCTTAGCAGCTAACATCTCCTCTTACCAAAGCAAGTTGAAACAGCCAGCCTTTCAACATACAACGCAACAATTCACTTGGAATAACTGTCCCCTGCCCTCAGCCATTTTGGTCCTCAAGGATTCAAGTATTTTTACAGATCGCTCACGCTTGAGGAGACTCTGCCCTCCTCGGCTGTCAGGGGGACTTTCTGGTCTCTCTGTTATCAGTCAGCAAAATGCAGAGCTAGGCCTCGTTAGGAAAATCAGCTAAGTCTGAGTTTTCTTTGAGCTTGAGACTGGGTGGAGACCCCTGGCTCTCAGTCCCATGGAGACTATGGGGGGGAGTAATGAGATCATGTCTGTAGAGGCCCCCAGCCCCTTGGAAGAAGATCCCTCCATAACTTCTTGGAAAACGCTTCCCCTTCCAGCCATTTCTGCTCACACCATCTCAGTTTTCCTGTCTGGCTGCAGCCACCAACAGCAGCCTGCATAGTTTTGCCAAATTTCCATTTACTTGCCCTCTGGTCTCTTTATGCTGTTGGATTCCTCCCCTTGGGACCAGATGCAAGTCTGACCACATGAGCAAAGTTTAAAATTGTGTGGTCCCCACCAATATTTAATCCTTCAGATAACTGTAATAAAGGGTGTCTGAGGAATTGAGGACGCATGTTTAGTTTTGCTTTTTCTTTTTTTCTTTTCTTTCTTTCTTTTTTTTTTTTTTTTTTTTTTTTTTGCATTCCTTCACTCTGTCTGGATATAGGAATCTAGGGAAGGGGAAGAAGTCAGGGTGCTTTGTAGAAAACGTACTACTGGGGAGTACAGTAATTCAGGCTTGGGGGATTCTTTGTCAGCCTTCAGCTGTGTGTGGGTTCCTTTTTACTGGCTTCTCAATGCCCTCAGGTGGCTGTAGGTGAGGAGCCCCTCAGGGCTCCTTAAACAACTCTACCCCAGACAAGATGGCCTGGGCTCCGATTCCACCTTTCGTGGTGATTTTCTTGATGGTGGATGATAAATTCCTGTTTGTGTCTTGTTTTGATCCCCTCATCTATGAGACTGTCATCCCTGGCTGGCATGCCACCATTTCCCATGGGAACGGAAAAGCACTCAAGGAAGGTGGCTGCCCTGAGGAGCCACGGGGGCAGGCGGACAAGGATGGATGTGTAAACCATGAGGGCAGTGAAGGGTTATTGGCACTGTGGTAGAACTGGAGGGCTGGCTGGGGGAGGCAGAGTCAGGGAAGACTGTGGGATAGCAGCAGAAGGACCAGGCAAGGCAAAGCAAGACAGGTAAACTGGGGCAGGTAGGTAGGTAGGCAGGGGCTTGGATACAGTGCAAAGGAGTGAAGGATTCACCCTCAGGATCAAGAGCTCTTAGCAAGGTGCTGATGGAGCTTGGCAAAACCAGAGTCAGGAAGACTCAGCCAACTCATCCCATGGATGCCAACTCAAAGACACAGAGTGAGTAGAAGACTCAGGGGAACCCAGAAGCTCCAGAGCCTTCAGACTTCTAGGCTGGGCTAGAGCTAGAAGGAATTTTCTGGAAGCTGCAAGGATGCTGTGCTTCAGAGCAAGATCCTTGCCCTACTCCTGGGCAGCTTGTCTGCAGCCGCTCACCAACTACATCACTCTGCACTGACCTTGTCAATTCATTGCTCAAATGCAGCAGCTGAGGCCGGGGAAGGGGTGAGCATTCTGCTTTGAAGGTGGAGCCAATGTGCTCCAAAAGTAGGTGGTAGCCATAGCTGAACGTCTTTCCCTTACTAAGAGGTGGAACCGAGTGGTGATGAAAAACATGGCTTCTGGCGTCCAACAACCTGGTGGGAATCCCAAGCATCCCACTTAGCAGGTATTCACCCCAATGTACATTTCTTAACTTCTCTGGGCCTCCACTCCCTAGTTATTGAACTAGAAAGCATATCAATATCTTGCCCATAGAGATATTGCCTATGTGATAACGCACGTAAAAAACTTAGAGCCATGTTTCACATGTTACAAGACACTAATAAAATTCACTATAAAATTCGCTATGCTGATGACCTGGGCTGGGATTTAACTCAGTTGGTAGAGCACTGCGCTGCAGTCTCTGAGGTCCCGACTTCAATTCCCAGCACCGCAAAAATGGGAGAAGGACCTGGCAATCCACTCCCAAGGCAATCCCGAAACAGTCAGCCATTGAAAACCCTATGAGGGTCGCTATAAGTCAGACACGACTCGACGGCACCTAACAACAACAACAAATGATGATGACCTATTTCTCCAGCATTTTTCTTTGCAACTGTCTTTGGAGAATGGAATAGTAATCATATGCCTCAAAAGAATTTTGGAGGTGGGAAGTATAATTATCCCCAAGTTCCTGGTGAAGAACTCAGAAGGTTAAGAAACTTGGCCAGGATCTTGTTGCTCTGGAAAGACTCAGGAGGCATGGCGGCCCATTTCTCATCACAAGTATGGCAGAGAACAGGCCACTTCAAGACTGAGCCTTAAAAAGAAGCACGTGCTCAGAAAGGAGGACAAGAAATGTGTGTGGCCACGTGCCTGAGTCCTTGGAGACCCTCTCCCGGGCCAGGGCCTTGGGCAGGCAGAGTGTGAGGAGGCAGCTCACTGGGCGGAGGCCATGGAGGCAGGGCCCTGGCTGGCTCCATGAAACCACAGGCCTGCACTTTTTCTCCACAAGCTGTGGGAGGCATGCGCATTTCGTCTTCAGAGAAAGGACACCCAGCCCTCCAGGCTGAGGCAGCCACGGTAATCAGTAACAGCTGCGGCCTCCCTCGGCTGGCCGAGGGTCAAGGCTCCAGCCCCGGGCTTCTCCCTGTGGTTCTGCAGCCTGGCTGATCTGCAGCTCAGAGCTTCCGCCGCGGCCTCACGCACAGAGAGGTCTGCTCTATCTGAGCCAGCTGTCTGGATCGGCCACCTGTCAATCTGCAGCGAGAGACTAGAACAGAGTTTGTCCTCATTCAATGCCAAAAGGCTGGATGAGGGAGGCAATGAATGAATGAACCAGTGAATCGATCTTTCTGCTTCTTCTCCCAGAAAAGATAGGGTCAGAATGGCGATGGCCCAACCTAGTGGGCTTTCCAGTTTGTTGTTGTGTTGTTGTTAGGTACCGTTGAGTCGGTATCCAACCCGTAGTGACCCTCATAGGGTTTTCAATGGCTGGCTGTTTTGGGATTGCCTTGGGAGTGGAGTGCCACATCCTTCTCCCATTTTTGTGGTGCTGGGAATTGAACTTGGGACCTCAGAGACTGCAGCACAGCACTCTACCAACTGAGCTAAATCCCAGCCTTTTTCCAGTTTAGTGCTGAGAAAAAGGGCGCTGTTCAATCTCGGGTTCCCAAACCCAAATCTCGCAGATCACAGGAGCAGGCAGCTGGCCAACCACCAGACGGTTCCTCCTGCGCGTGCACTGGAGCATCTGGACATTGGAAGGAGCACTGTCTCCCAGCCCAGCCCAGGGCCCTCGGCTGCTGCTGCGTGAGGCTGCTCTGCAAGCGGGAAGAAAGGACAATCCCCTGCAGAAGGAAGCCAGTGAGGGGGCAGGCTTGGGATTGGGGTGCCTGGGCCTGCTCTCTGAGACCTGAGAGGAAAGAGCTAAACTGCACAGGCCAGGGGCAGACAGTGTGGGAAGAGTTAACAGGAAAAAGCACCACCAGGCCCTGGGGTGGGGTGGGGGGAGGCTGAGGCTGGAAGCTGAGGAAGGGGAGGAGGGGAGCCAGAGTGAGAAGCCAAGACGGCCTGACAGCCGCAGAGGCAGCCTGGGCCGCAGACAGCCATTTCCTCTGCTGAGGGCTGTGTGGGGAGCCTATCCAGAGGCCGCGCTTTCCGCCCAGCTCCGAGGGGACGTCCCCTCCCGTGTTGCTCCCCGATTCCGCTGTCTGCTCCAACACAGACCCTTTCTCCAAGACCCCACCAAGGCAGAGCCCACAGCTCATGTCGTAGCTCAGCCTCGTCCCGTCTTTGTTTTAAGTGGTTTGGGAGTGAATCCATTTCTGGTTTGGCTTTGAAGCCAAGACGCGTGTTTTAACATTTTTCCCCCTTTCCTTTTCTGTGAACTTGTTTTGACTGGTTTTGAGCTGGAGGAGAGGGATGGAGAAGGGGCAGGCTATAGGGGAAGTGCCCGCGTCCCCATGGGGCCGCTATACCCTGAAAAGAGGCCTCGGGCCAGGGAGACCGGAGCAGCCAAAGGGGCCGCAGACTCCCCAGAACAGCGAGAAGGCAGCCAAAGGAGACACCTAGAAAGTGGCTTAGGGTGAGGATTAATGAGGGAGGGCAACAGAGAAGGGACAGCAGGGGACGCTGGGCCTGGAGGAGGGACCTCAGGAGCGGTTCCCACCTGGACTGCACTGCACTCGACAGCACTCCATCCACTGAGCAGATTGCTTCTCCTTAGCTTGGAATAACCGAAAGGCAGAATTTAGGTTCTGGCCTCTCTAGCCCACCAGGATGAGAGAGAGGCCATGGGCAGCCTGGGGCGGGCCTGGGCTGAGTGGTGGGCCCACCAGCCTTGCTCTGGGAACTGATGGGCAAGAGCAGGCGGGCGGGGAGAGGCCAGGGGAGCTGAGGGGAACTGGGGAATGTGCCACCACCAGCATTCCACAGGGACCTCAGCCCAGGGAAGGCCAGCAAAAAGCCCAGACTAAACAGAAGATGAGAAAACACTAGTTCCAAAGAATTGCTATTTTTACATCCCTCTTCCCAGAATTCCAAGGCAGGAAGATGCGATTTAAACAGAAGGATGCAGAGGGCAGGGAGAATACCCACTCATGAAAACGACTCATCCCTTCCACACACGTGCAGGGCATTATTTCACCTGGCAACAGAGGACTGAAAGAATGCAGATCCTGGGGCCCCACCGCAGACCTACAGAATCAATCGGGGAGCAGAGAGGGCCCAGAGCTCTGCGTTTCCGATCAGCGTCCCAGCTACCTCTGCACCACAGTCAGGGGGGTCAGGAGCCAGGACAACGAGATGTTTAAATGCAAGAGAATCAACAGTGTTTGTAGAAGGATTTTAAATGAAAGCCACTGGTCAACATTGCTCCTTGCAGTGGGGACTGATCAAAGCCACCGGAGAGTTTTTGGATGGTTTTGGCTTCTGGAATGAATGAGTAGAATTGTAACTGAAATACCATTTTTCTGGCTTTCTTTCTTTCTTTCTTTCTTTCTTTCTTTCTTTCTTTTTTCTTTTTCTCCCCCCCCCACCCCCACCAAAACTCAATCACCACCAAGCCTCAGCAGCAGGATGGTGGAAGGTTCTAGTCTCCAAGTGCTGGAGTCACCCTGTAGCCTGTGCACAGCCACCACAGCCTGAGACAGTCCCCAGGCAGACCTTCCTTGGCCAGCAAAGTTTATTCCAGCTTCCCCCTGTGCCCCAGGGACACTTCCAGAAAAGCTGGAGGCCCACTGAAAGGACAGGGATAACAACAGACAGAAAGAAAACTAGAGGAAAGTGACTTGCATAAGGTCACTCAGGCAAGGAAGGGAAACACCAACCAGGTAGCAGATACCATATTATTATTATTCTTGTTGTTTTTAGGTGCTGTCAGTCGGGTCTGACTCATAGCGACCCTATGTACAACAGAACAAAACACTTCCCGATCCTGTGCCATGCCTGGCATTATGTCAGTGCTTCTCTGCTGTTCATAGGGTTTTCCATGGCTAATTGTTTCAGGAATGGATTGCCAGGTCCTTCTCCCGTTTGTGTGGTGCTGGGGATCGAATCCGGGGCCTAGAGAGTGCAGAGAGGCACTCTATCAACTGAGCTAAACCCCAGCCCCACCAAATACCATAAATGGTATGAAACATAAGCTTCGGCCATGGTATATTTCCTGCAGAATTAAAATCCTAATTGGCCAAAGGGTACAACAGTTGAGTTATGCAGAATGAATGAGTTCTTTGAGATCTAAAGTACAGCCTGGTGACTATAGTTAATAATACTGTATTGTACACTTAACATCTGCTAAGAGAGTTCACCTTAAATGTTCTCACCATACACACAAAAAAATCACAACTATGTGAGGTGGTGGATACGTTAATTACCTTGAGTGCTGTACCGGAGTCACACTATATACATATATCAAAATATCACCTTGTACACCTTTGTCAAGTACAGCTCTATAAAGCTGGATAAAAATATAATTTTCGATGTAAATTTTTTTTAATTTCTGAGAGCTGAAAGTATCCTTAGAGATCTCTCTCATCCAGCCCTTTTGTGTTTCAGATAAAGAGTCTGAGGCCAGGGAGACTACACTCTCTCAAAGCCCCCAACTCTACCCCCAGAGCAGGATTTCCCTGGAAATGAGTTAGTTGCCTTTGGTGCCCCTGGAGCTGCAGGGGTGACTGAGGGTTGGAGGAGAGTGAGGAGCCTTCTAGACAATGTCCACAATGCCTTCCTGGGCTCAGGTCTCCACAGCTGGGGAGCTCTAGCCACTCTCCAGCCAGAGGCGAGGGCCCTCTCTCTCTCCACAGCACCAGGCTGGCGCGTTAGTGCCCTCGTGTGGCCAAAGATCTAAAGTGCAGGCTGGGAGTAAATCGACCAGAGCATTGAGTGAGTACTGAGCTTGGCCTCTATCTACGCCTTTGGCCCCACAGGTTTTTGGCCAAGGATATGAACAAAATCTGTGTACCAATAACTCAAGGCTATAAATTTGTGCCCAACAAGTGGCAGGCATATATTTTGGGGTGAGCCCTCAGTGATTCATGAAAACTAAAAACACACAGAAAACCCTGAGATTAAAAGAGTTTAATAGTAACATTAAAAAGCCAACTTCAGAAGCACCCATGACAAACGTCTGTAATCCCGGTGACTCAGGAGGCAGAGGCAGGAGGATCACAAGTTCAAGACCAGAGGCAGTCTGCGTAATTTACCGAGACCCTGTCTCAAAAAGTGAAAAATGGGTTGGGGGTGCAGCTCAGTGGTCCAGCACTTGCAAAGCAAAGCATGCAAGCGCGAGGACTTGGGTTCAACCCCCAGTACCACAAAAAAAGGGGGGGCCTGGGTGTGCAGCCCACTGGTAAAGCACTTGGAAAATACGTGCAAGGCCTTGGCTTCAACCCTCAAGTACTAAAAATTAATTAGCTAACTAATTAACTAGGGGCTGAGATTTAGTTCAGTTGGTAGAGCGCTGCACTGCAGTCTCTGAGGTCCTGAGTTCAATTCCCAGCACCACAAAAATGGGAGAAGGACCTGGCAATCCACTCCCAAGGCAATCCTGAAACAGTCAGCCATTGAAAACCCTACGAGGGTCACTATGAGTCGGATACCGACTCGATGGCACCTAACAACAACAACAACAACTAATTAATTAACTAAAGAGTTAATTTCAGCTAGGCACTGTGGTGCACCCCTATAATCCTAGTGACTTGAGAGGCTGAGGCAGGAAAATCGTGAGTTCAAGGCCAGAGGAAGCCTGTACAACTTAGTAAGACCCCGTCTCAAAACAAAAAAAAAACTAAGAAAGGGGCTGGTGGTGCAACTCAGGAGTAAAGCATTTGGCCTAGCATGTGTGAAGTCCTGGGCCAAGCCCACCAGTACCACAAAAATAAATAAACAAAAGCTACTTCATTGATAGGTACTGGGGTGCAGTTGGATAGAAGGAATAGCTTCTAATGCTCTACAGCACAGCAGAATAAGTATGGTTGAGCACAGTTTACTGAATGTTTTTTATTATAGGAAAAGGTCCATAAAAGCAAAAGTACCTAGCGCACCCCCCGCCCCCCGGATCATATGGAGGCCCTTGAAGAACTGCACCTCCAGAGAGCTCATGTTAAAGCGCAAGCTCTTGGCCAGAGATAAGGAAACAAAAGCAGCCATTCGCCTTTGTCTTGTGGGTTTTTCACTTGGAGGGGCCAAGAGGGTTAGCTCAGTTGATAGAATGCTGTTCTGCACTCTCTGAGGACCCAGGTTCGATTCCCAGCACTGCAAAAATGGGAGAAGGACATGGCAGCCCACTTTCAATGCAATTCTGAAACAATCAGCCACTGAAAACCCTATGAGGGTCACTATGAGTTGGACAGGAGTTGATGGCACCTACCAGCAAGGAGATAAGGCAACACCCGAGGAGTCGTGTTCAAACATCGGGATGGGGAGGCCATAAAAGAACAGTGCAGAGATGTTTAGCCTTGAGAGAAGGAAACTCAGGAGGAGAAGGAAGATGACAGAGGGACCCAGTGGGCATCTCCCTGTGTGCTGAGGCCGTAAGGGGACAGCATGGTCAGGCACAACTGGGTTCCTCTCATGCACCAGCCTTTCCTTGCAATGGAGTCTTGTGTAAGTGGTGGAACCTCTCAGACCTTCTCCTGTCTGGACATCAGAGAAGAGAGCAGTACTTCCCTGATACTGCTAAGGTGAGGAGGGCATGACACAGCGTGGACACTCAAGTGGGCACTATTATAATAATATATGTGTGTGCCTATGTATATGTTGTTGTTAGGTGCCACTGAATCAGGTCCAACTCACAGCAACCCTATGTACGGCAGAACAAAACACTCCCCAATTCTGTGCCAGACACGTGATCTTATTTATGTTTAAACCCATCATTGCACACACTGTGTCAATCCATCTAAGGAAAGGTTTTCCTTTTTTTGTTGATCTGCCACTCTCCCAAACATGATGTCTTTCTCCAGGGATGGGTTTCTCCTGACAACATGTCCAAAATAAGACGCAGTCTAGCCATCCTTGCTTTCAAGGAGCACTCTGGTTGCCCTTCACCTAGGGTGGATCTGTTGGTTCTTTTGTCAGTCCATGGTATATTCAATATTCATCTCCATGGCAGTGCATGGTATATTCAATAGTCATATATATTACTATCATTTCTCAGAGAGACACTGAGCCACAACCAGCCACCGGAGGAGGAGGAGTTCTCCCGTGAGCCGTGGGATTGCAGGTGAAGCTCTAAAGAGGAGCCAAGGGGTCCAAGAGGCCATGTGTCTGACGTCTCTCTGTCTCCCTCCTTGCTGACGCTGGCTTGAGAGAGGACGCTGCGGCCTCTCTGACCCTATCTCCAGGGACTCTGGACCCAGAAAGGCCAGGGCTCTCTGCCCGGCCTCCGGGTTGCACTGGGTTTGAACCAGCTCAGGACAGTTACTGATTCACCATCTGTTCCACACTGTGTCTAAAATTTAGATTCCAGATATCAAACATTGCTAAAGCCTTCACCCACTGACCCCAGAAACACCCTGGCCACGTCGTAGGCTTTGGACCCTTTGGCATAACCACAGGGCTGTACCTGCCTCCCACGCCAGCGCTCACCCAACAGCTGCATCACAGCCCAGGGTCTGCCTGGAAAATGAGAGCAAAGCGTGGCTAAGATGCGGAGGCTCTTTCCCGTGTGCAGAGTGTATCCACGAGCCGGGTGCAGTCAGCAAGACTGCCAGGTCCAGCAGCCCTCATGCCTCATGGAGAAAAACACTGTTCATCCTGCCCCACATCCAGCAAACACATATGGAGCCCATTCTCCAAACCAGGCTGAGTGCTGGGCACAGGATTCTGGTGTGATGGAAGTCAGGACCTGGTCCCGGTCACCAAAGTACTTGCAGTACTATTACACTGGAGGTCCCTGGAGAGCATCGTGGTCACTGGATCTGAGAGTTTAGGGACTTTCTGGAGTGAAAGTTTAGGGACCATGTGCTTCCCAAGACAGGAAAGGACCTGCAGAGTCTCAGCTCCATGTTTTGGAAAGAGTAGTGGAAAAGCTAGCAAAGCCTGGGCTTTGACAAGAAGCCCTTCTTTCTCAGGAAATGCTTTTCCATAAGGGAGCATTGAACTGGATGATCAAAAAACATCCAAAAAAAAAAAAACCCTTCCCCAAATCCTTGAACAGGACAGATAACTCCTGGTACCCACCACACATCATCAGTCACATCTTGAAGCCACACAGCCCTCACCTCTCTCCTCTCATAAAGCTGCTAACAATCACTGCTGCCTGAGCAACACACAACGTGCTCTTTCCTGCCGCCCCTGCCTCTTTCTTTCTTTTTTTCCCTCCACCTGGAAAATTATGCCATATGGAAGGAGTTGTTGAAATGTTTGGCTCTTTTTAAAACAAGAGTTGGAAATTTTAAGCCACCTTTTTGCAGGTTTAAACTGTGGAGGTGGGAGTCTCCTCTAAGGATTTAATAAGGGAAGGAAATTAGAGGTTACCAGAAACAAGTAACTAAGGCATCTATGCACTTTCTGCATAGATGTGTTCAGCACTATTGCAGTGCTATTCTAGGAGGTGGGGGATTTGGAGAGAGAAGAGGGGGAGAAAGAGATGAAAGAAGAAAGAAGGAGAAGGAGGAGGAAGAGGAGGAGGAGGAGAAGAAGGAGGAGGAGGAGGAGGAGATGTAGTGGAGGACTTAGAGGAGGAGAATTCTGTTAGGAGCTGCTAGGTACTAGGTGTTACTATCTAGTCTACCTTTCTTTTGTAATAACAGAAACTTATATTGTATTAGATGCCAATGTGCCCAATCTCCCAAAAATAGAGAAAGAAAAAAAGAAAGGAATTAAGAAAGAAAGGAAGAGAGAAAGAAAGAAAGAAGAAAAAAGAAAGAAGAAAGAATGGAAGAAGGAAGGAAGGAAGGAAGGAAGGAAGGAAGGAAGGAAGGAAGGGAAAGAAGAAAACAAGCAAATAAAAGTGTAAATGAGGTTTATTCAGCCGGCAGGCACCCCTTGATCCAAGCTCCTTCCTATTTCTTCCTGCCTAGGACATGGACAGGATGACTGGTCAGCCCTTTGGAACCATGAGAGAAAGGTCAAGAAAACTGGAAAGACATTGTCGTTGACATATTTGAGCTTCTGCACCAAGGCCTGGCAAACCATGCCTCGTGAGCCAGTCTGGCCCACCACTTATCTTTGTGAATAAAGTCTTACTGGAACGCAACCTCATACTCATTCATTTGTGTGAGGCGGATTTTGCCTGCTAATAACAGAGTGGAGTAGATACACGACAGAGATCATATGACCTACACAGCTAAAAATATTTACTAGCAGAACCTTTACAGAAAAACATTGCCAACCTCTGCTCTAAACTAAAGGCAGCACTGCCTAACCCCAGACTTACTGCACAAAAAAATTAAGTCTCTGTGTTTAAGACATAATATTTCTTGCATTTAGCATCAGGCTTCTGTTATGCATAGTCCAACTGATACAATAATACAATTGAGGCACTTAGAGTTTATGCAACTAAAAGAGCAGAGGAAAATGAGAAAAAGACACATCTCAAATTTCCTCCCTTAGGACAAAGATCACAACCAACTAGACATAGCCCTACATAACCTCAGAAGGCTCTATTCACACCATAGTGTAGGTGGGGCTATGCAGTACACAGCCTGGGCAACTGTATACCACAGCTCTATAGCCTCAGCTTCATCTTATGGTTCATTCATTCAGCCAGTATATATCGAATATCTCTGTGGCAGAGATGGCAGATGAATGAAACATAGTCCTGGTCTGTAGAAGCATGTAATATAAAGGAAATAAACCAAATGTCTGTATGTTATGGACTAAATCGTGGCCCCATCCCACCCCCTCAACTACATACATTAAAACCTGGTTTTTAAAAATTGAGACCAGCTAAATTTAATGCGTACCTGGGCAAGAAAAAGGGTCTAGAACCAGGCAGCATTATGAACTGAAAGATGGTTCAGAACGCCCCATTCTCCCAGGTGTTTAGGTTATACCAGCATTTATAGTCAGAGTAAAGGAAGTGACACGCAGAAACAACCTGATTGGCTGCAGCTGCCCTTTGCCCTATTCTTGGGAGCAAAGACCAGGGGGAAGATAGACCCTACCTCCACATCCAGATAGAGAAGGTCCTGTGGATGATGGATAGTCCCCAGGAAATGTTAACTTTCTGAGGGTGACGTGGTTATAAGGAAGCCAAAGAGAGGGTGGGAGGAACCTGCCCTTGTGCAGTGACCTTTGTTGTTGTTGTTGTTAGGTGCCCTCGAGTTGGTATCCGACTCATAGCGACCCTCATAGGGTTTTCAATGGCTGACTGTTTCGGGATTGCCTTGGGAGTGGATTGCCAGATCCTTCTCCCATTTTTGGGGTGCTGGGAATTGAACTCGGGACCTCAGAGACTGCAGCGCAGGCCTCTACCCACTGAGCTAAATCCCCAGCCCTTGCGCAGTGACCTTTAGGAAACACAAAGTTGAAGCCACTCCCAGTGGCAGCTACCGTCCCAAAGTAGAGCTTGCAGGGACGCTCTTCTCAGTACGACAGCTACATAAAGGTAGGAAGACCATTGCCACTTGGCGGGAGTCAGAGGGCAGGGAATGTCCTCTCCCTTGAATGCCCACCCCCAGGCTGAGCCGGCTTCTCCCTCAGGCTGGTCCCTTTTCCTCCGAACTGGTGGATCAGCCTTACCTTCACTTTCTTCCTTCACCTCCATCTCTCACCGTCTCCACCAGACTCCAGAGAGCACCTCTAACCTCGCCCTCCCTACCTGGGAGATCCCAGCCTCCAGCCTCCAGCCTTTGCTGGGCAAATCTCTAGGACACAGGTTTCACTACAAGTCATTCCCTGACTGAGTTCCATTCAGGGTCCCCTTCTCCCTGAGGCACCTCCAGGCACATACATTTTTAAAAAGTCAACAAATTCACAAGCCCTTTTTCCTCTTGAATGGCATTCCCTCCATTCTGGCTTTTATTGAGATCTGTGTTGTTATTGTTTACACATCTTTTCTCCCTCCTAAACAGGAAGATCTTATGTTTTAATGGGTGCCATCGAGGCATATCTTACTTATAGTGACCCTGTGCACTGCCCAATACTGTGTCCTGCACACGATCTTCTTATGTGTGAGCCCAATGTTGCAGTCACTATGTTTCTTCTCATTTTTAGTCATGCCACATCAGCAAAAGGAGGGCCCAGGGGCTTTACTCCATTCCCATCATTAAGGTTGACTCCGCTTTGAGGAAGCAACTCTTTCCTGATCATTTCTTGAATGCCTTCCAGCCTGGGGGCTCATTTTCTGACACTACATTTGACAGTATTTCTCTGTTATTCATAGTGTTTTCAATAGCTAATTGTTTTGAGACTGGGCTGCCAAGTCCTTCTCCCTAGCCTGTCTTAGTCTGGAAGCTTAACTGATACCCTGCTGGTATCTGAGAAACCGGTGGCACAGCTTTCAGCATCACAGCAATATGCCAGCCCCTACAGCATTACAAGCTGATAGACATGTGTGGGGAAGAACTTACAAGAAGACTAAAACATCCATTTTCCTTCCTAAGACCCAGTTCATAACCATGTATTGGACATTCAACACATGTCTCTTAAATAATATATAGTCAGAGTAATGACAGATATGATAGAGAGCAAGAGAGATGCCGGGCACTGTGGCACATACCTGTAATCCCAGTGACTCAGGGGGCTGAGGCAGGAGGGTCACGAATTTGAAGCCAGAGGCAGCAGCTGTGCAACTTGCAAATACCCTGTCTCAAAAGAAACAATAAAAAATGGACTGGGGGTGCAGTTCAGTGGTAGAGCATTTACCTAGCATATGTAAAGCCCTGGCTTCAATATCCCTGTACTGGAAAAAAGAAAAAGAAAAGAGAGAGAGAGAAAGAGAGAGAGAGGAAGAAGAAGAAGGAGAAGAAGGAGGAGGAGGAGGAGGAGAAGGAGGAGGAGAAGGAGAAGAAGAAGAGGAGGAGGAGGAAGAAGAAGAAGAGGAGGAAGAGGAGGAGGAGGAGAGGAGAGGAGGAGGAGGAGGAAGAAGAAGAAGAAGAAAAAGAGGAGGAGGAGGAGGAGCAGCAAGAGGAGGAGGAGGAAGAAGAGAAGGAGGAAGAGGAGGAGGAGAGAAAGACAGAGAGAAAGAAAGAAAAGAAGAAAAAGAAAGAGAAAGAAAGAAAAAAGAAGGGAGGGAGGAAGAAAAGGAGAGAGGAAGAAAGGTAGGATCCCAAATGGCTGGATGGCTGGATGAACTGATAGATGGAGAGATAGATTATTGGTGGATTGGTACAGATGATAAATAATAGATAATCGATGATAGATTAGATAGATAGATAGATAGATCGATAGATAGATAGATAGATAGATAGAAAGAAAAAGATAGATATTATAAAGTGCTATATTTCGTCTCTCAGGGAATACCATCACAGCCTTGCTGAAAAGATTGGCTGGCTGGCTAGGATCTGCTCTCATTCGTCTTCCTGAGGACGGCATCAAACCCTGCTGCTGGGTAGCACTTTCCTCAGAGTTCACCCAGGAAGCCATCACCACCCTGGGTGAGCATTATGATTTCCTAAGAGAACCGGAGGTACTAGTTTGGGCAAAAGTCTTCCCTGAAAATGTAGCCACAGACTCGCTTCCTGGTGATCCCAGGAGGGAGAGACACAATCCCTACCCTGCCACTTGTTTGGAGGCAGTGGCTGCCCGACCCTGGAGTTATTACATTCTGGGGTGAGCCGTGATGTGTGAGGCGCTGTCTGCAGGTGACCATCAGGTGGCAGGACTTTTCCCCAGGGTTTTCTTCTACTTCTCAGTGTTTCTCTGTGGAAAACAGGAGCAGCTTCCTCCTTTGTGCCATGAAGCTACTGGAGGACAAAACTTTACAACTCGCTCGGAAAAATAAAATACACAAAAGAAACACAATTTTACACGGTTGTCCTTATTCATCCATATGATAGAGATTTACCAAATGTCTTTACCTCTCTCCCATTCATCAATCATTCACTTCAGTGTTTGGACCGGCAGGAGGAAAATAATGATTCACACCTGGTCTGAGGTAATGAGCAGTCCTCGTGGGCACAAAGTACATACAATTCCAGTGTTCAGTTACCAAGGTTCAAGTGCTGGGCTGCAGCTGGAAGTCTCACCAGGGGCGGCAGAAAGAAACACACCACAAGATCCTTTGCAGCCGAGATCTGCAAAGCACATTTCCAGGAGCTCCAGCTTAAGAAACCCAGTGAGGGGCAGTTTCTGCAGGAAGCTGAGAGCAGAGCTCACAATAGAAAAGGGGCCTGGGCTGTGGCCCAGCTCTCCACACACTGTGAGATTCAAGCGGAGGGCTCCCTAAAATGTGAGACTTCGGGACCCTTAATTAAACTGTGACAAGAAACTAAAATGAAAGAGGATGGAGTAAAGGAAAATGTAGTGGATTAGAACAGAGGGTCTTTTCTTTTCTTTTCTTTTCTTTTTTTCTGGTACTGGGGGCTGAACCCAGGGCCTTGCACATACTTTGCAAGTACTCTCCCACTGAACTGCAGTCCCAGACTTTTCTTTATCTTAAGATAAGGTCTTGCTAAGTGATGCAGGTTGCCTCTGGCCTCCAACTTGAGGTCCTCCTGCTTCTGCCTCCCAAGTCTCTGGGATGGACAGGGATGCACCACTATGTCCAGCAGAACAGTGGTTCTTAAAGTGTGGTTCCTCCCTACACCCCTCCAGCACCTTCTGAAATCTACGAGAAATGTGAGATCCACCTGAGACTTCCTCACTAGAAACTTTGGGCATGGAGCCCAGAAATCTGCATTTTACCAAGTCATCCATGTTACTCTGACGCGTGCTACAAGTTTAAGAATCACTGGAATAGATGAGATGGCTATAGAAACTTTCATGGCCACCCTCAATTCCCCCACAGGTGAACTGAGGTATATAACGCTCTGTCAGGTCCACCTGAGGCCCTGCAAATCCCACACTAACTGTTTTTCTGTAGTGCCCCCTGACAACAAGATTTAGTAGGCAGTTGATCACCCTACCCATTTTAATAAGTGTCACATATTAAGCACCATTGTTGCTTACCAAATCATGGCCCCTACATTCAGGTGTAGGCACTGCTTTGTTGAATTGTGATGATCAAACTTGCAAAATATACCCTACTTATAGAGCCCCTTTCTTCCAATCTACCCCAAATATCACACCTCCAAAAAATTGCTCCAAATAATACCTAAGTGTGATGGTTAATCTTGATTGTTCACGTGATTGGATTGAGAAGTGCCTAGATAGTAAAGCACACCTCTGGGTGTGTCTGTGAAGGCGTGCCCAGAGAGGATTAACTAAGTGGGGACAGACCACAGTAAATGTGGGTAGCACCATCCCACAGGCTGGGGGCTCAGGGGGAATAAACGGGGGAAAAGGAGAGGAGCCTATAGTGCAGGCTTTCTCTCTCTCTCTCTCTCTCTCTCTCTCTCTCTCTCTCTCTCTCCCTCTCTCTCTCTCTCTCTTCCTGGTTGCCATGATATAAGCTACCATGCTCTGCTCTGCCACACCATCACCACCATGATGGACTGAAACCCTCTGAAACTGTGAGCTAAAATAAATCCTACCTCCTTTTGAATTGTTTCTCTCAGGCATTTTGTCACAATAACAGGAAAATGATTAACATGGTAATCCTGGTAATCCAAATATCACTTGCAATATTCGTTTCCCTGAAGAAATGTGTTCTGGTTCACAAAGGGCACCTTCTCACTGTGTTTCCATGTGACAGAGGGGTAAGGCAGTTCTTTGTGGCTCTTTTATAAGGGCACTAACCCCATTTATAGGGGCCTCCACCTTACTGACTGTATCTACCAAAAGCTCTACCTCCTAATACCATCCCACCGGCAGTGAGGATTTCAGCCTATGAAATCAGACCATTGCCTGTCCCTAACCTAACATGTACATCACTAGTTGGAGTATTTAGTCTTGTGCCTGCACACTGGAAAACACTCTGAAATCCTTCAAAGCCAAGATCTGTTTTCATATCCTTAGAGCTCAGCAGAGAACCTAGAATAGAACAACAGGTAAAAATGAAAAAAAAAAAAAAAGTTGCTGATGCACGCCTGTGATCCCAGTGACTTGGGAGGCTGAGACAGGAGGATCACAAGTTCAAGGCCAGAGATAGCCTGTATAACTTAGCAAGACTCTGTCTCAAAATAAGAAATAAAAAATGGGCTGGAGGTGCATCTCAGGGGTAGAGCACTTGCAAGTATATATGAGTGTTCAATCCCAAATGATAAAAAGCAAAAAAAAAAAAAGGAAGGATGAGGAGGGATAGGTGGGAAAGTGGGCCACAGTACATTCTTGTGGCATCTCAGTACTCTGTCCCCAACACATCAGGATTCAGATTAACACCAAGAAGCAGCAGGAATTATCTTTATTGATCACTTGACATGCAGACCCATAAACTAAGAGCACAACCTGGCTCAGAGTTCAAGAGCAAATTCTCCCCAACTTCAAAATCTTGCTTCAAAACAGCAAGAAGTACATACACATCTGGAAAACAGCTGCTGGCAAATAAAAGTTTATTTGAACGAAATCATAAACAAATCAATGTGAATGTGTGTGTGTGAGAGAGAGAAAGAGAGAGATCATTCATGAATCTTTTCTCCTTTTATTCATAGTCGGGAGATGTTTGGGGTTTTGTGGAGCACTCTGTTTAGATTGCACTAACCTAAGTCATGTTTTCATTCAACTGCCAGAGACCACAAGACTTTTGGACTAAAATAACTAGAGCCTAGCTATCACTGCCATGTGGTACCATGGTGGAGAAAAGGCAAAGACTCTGGGGTCTGGAAATGTCTTCGAAGCCATGCCCAGGAGAAGAGGGGCACCTCTTCTGGGGGTACTGTGGGGTCACCACCCACGGCCTGCCAGCCCCATTGTGGAGCTGCCTTAGTCTGGGGGACAGCTCAGCTACTCACAGTATGAGCAAGCTGAGGGCTTTGGTCTCAAAACCAGTTTTATGCTCACGTTGGTGAATAAAAGAACTCCACTGCTTAGAAGGGGCTGGGATTTAGCTCAGTTGGTAGAGCGCTGTGCTGCAGTCTCTGAGGTCCCGAGTTCTATTCCCAGCACCGCAAAATGGGAGAAGGGCCTGGCAACACTCCCAAGGCAATCCCGAAACAGTCAGCCATTGAAAACCCTATGAGGGTCGCTATGAGTCGGACTCCACTTGATGGCACCTAACAACAACAACTGCTTAGAAGAGAAGTGTGTTGCCTCCGGAAAGAAAGCACGAGCGATCATTCTACCAAAGTAACCTGGGGAAAAAAGGGGCAAAGGCATTCTTTTTGTCCCAAACAATTTCCAAACCCTCTACAGACTCATCTAGAAGTTGGATGGGATACCACAGGGTAGCATTTCTGTGGTACAAGAAGAGATAGTCTTCCACTCCCTCCTCGGGGGACCACAGGGAATACAGAGGTGAGCAGCTGCAGCTGGTATCCTACTAGAGCCTCTTCCTCTCTCTCTCACTGCCTGAAACCTCCCACCTGCAGAGGGAATGGCAGCACCCAGCAAAAGAGTGGCCGAGGTCAGGCTGAGAACAGCTGGTACAGCTGCGAAATGGTCCCTTAGTTAGAGGCACTAGTTTTGATCTCTCCAAAGGGCAGGGTTTGAAGGTGGGGACTTTGTCTAGAGCCTTATCCAGAGGGCTCAGGCTTATCATCGCCTAGGGAGTGAGCCACCCTGGAGGAGGTGAGGCTGATCAACAAACAGCACGTCCACTAGCACTTGCCTGCAGAGGAGATAAGGGTAGGTCTGTGAGCCAAACAGCACAGCCTAGGTGCTTTTTTTTTTCTCCCAGTACTAGGAAGCTGAACCCTGAGCCTTGGGTACACTTTGCAAGTGCTCTACCACTGAGCTGCACCCCCAGTCCATTTTTCACTTTTTATTTTGAGACAGAGTCTCACTAAGTTGCACAGGCTGCCTCTGGCCTCAAACTTGTCATCCTCCTGCCTCAGCCTCCCGAGTCACTGGGATTACAGGCATGTGCCACTGCACCTAGCTTTGTTTGGGTTTTTAAGACAAGGTCTTTCTATGTAGCCTGGGTGGGCCTCAAATTCATAATCCTCCTGCCTCAACTGCCTGAATGCTGAAATTACAGGCTGTCGCGCCTGGCTTTAACACCCATGATTCTATTCAATTCCCAACAAGAATAGTAGCACTCTGTCATGTTTAATTCATATCTCTTTTTCAGATGGGAAATATTGCAGAGCTGAAGTTCCTTTTGTGTCTATCCCCAAATCACCTGTCCCTCCTCACTTCCTGGAGGTAACCATTCTGGGATTCCATTTTGAATTTAAATGGATACAAATGGCTTCATACTGGCAACATTTTTCATCTACCATCACACATTTTTAGATCTATTTATGTTAAAACATGTAACTCTAATTCTTCTTAGTTTTTATAGAGTCTGGGCATTACAACAGTATTTTCTATAACTTAGTCCCTACTGATAGGGTCTCTTGCTATTACAAATATAGCTGCAGTAAATGTCTATATATATATATATATATATATATATATATATATATGTAACATGTCTGAAGATGTCCTTAGGGTATATTTATATAAAAGTAGAATTCCAGGCACATGGGGCATACTTTTAATCATAACTGGTATCATCTAATTGCTGTCCAAAGTGGATATATCAACTAATTCCCCATTAGTAACCTATGTGTTTCCATCTGCCCATAATGATCCTTCAATATTTAAAATTATCAGATCTTTCCATATTCATTAAAATGATGGTATATGGAACCAGGCATGGTGGTGAACACTTATAATCCCAGCACTCAGGAGGCTGAGGTAGAAGGATCACAAGTTCAAGGCCAGCCTGGGCCATATGGCAAGACTCTATGTCAAAAAAAATTTTTTTTAAGTGGTATATGGTATCATTTTATTGAATTAAATACTAATTTGAATTTTTTGTGAGTGGTATTTGAAGATGTCTCTTTTGTAAATTTCTTATTCATATTTTTTGTTCTTTTTTTCTATTGGGTTATTAACCTTTCCCTTTACCTTTTTTCTTAGGTGGGGGTGAGGTGTTATTTGTTTTGTTTTTTTAGAGACAAGGTCTTGCTATATGTCCCAGGGTAGCCTCAAACTCTCATTCCTCCTGTTTCAGCCTCCTGAGTGCTGGGATTATAGGTGTGCACCGCCACACCAAGTTGCTAACACTTTTCTTAACTTCTCTAAAGAAAAGATCTTTTTATATGTTTTGACTACTAGTTACTTGTTATATATGTTGCAAATGTCTCCTCCAAATCTATTGACTGCACATTGAGTTTCAAAGTATAAATTAAGAGGTCTTCCGACAACAGTACTCCGAAAAACATGGTATTATTGCAAAGTCAGAAGAGAACCATTTACCATTTGTATGATCTACAAACATCGACAAAACCAGAGAACAGTCATAACCATATAACTTTTACATTTGGGAAGCACTTTATACTTTTCAAAGCATCCTTTAATCACTTAACTTCAAACTCACAGAAAACTATAAAGCTAGTGGGGTCTCATTTCTTCACCTGTGGGGTGAAGAGATTGGTTTGTGGTTGGCCAAGATCCTTTTAATGATCCAAGTGTGATTTGTTATCCCAGTTTTGCAGCTGGGACAATCCAGGCCCAGAGGAGCAAAGAAATTTGTCAGTCATAACAGCCTTGTTTAAAGGTGAAAGAGGACCTAAAAATGTTAGTCATCTGGTCTCTTGGACAGGAAGTGGCCCCTCTTCACTCACACAGGATGAAGTCTAACCTAGGGTTTCTGCCCCTGATAATAAAAGGTTTCATGTGAACATAGGATGAACTTCATTCAACCACTTTTATTAAGCAAGAAGAGTGGGGGGGGACTTGATTCTACACTAAGAGTAATATTAGATGGAGATGTTACCAGATTTCATTGCTACAGGCAAGTTTCTGTTACAAAGATGAAAGAGACAGAACCCAATGCCTTTTTTAAATGTATTATTGTTATAACATGCAGAATTTTTGATTTATTCAGAATTTATATGTAAGACTAACAGAATGAGATTGATCCTTCTTTTCAGTATGGCTAATTACACAAAATCTTGTAGATTTTTTTAAAAATTAAGATACAGAATTTAGGCAAATGCAGTCTGCATACAAGACTTAACATTTTTGCTTTGTGGCCTATAATGTAGAAGGACTCATTTTCTATTCCTATAAGAAGAGATTGTGAAATACTCTCTTTCCCTGCCTTAGCTGATGAGTCTCATTTCCATCCAGTTCAAAGCCCTGGGCCAATGCCTTGCATGACAGATGTTCTAAAAGCATCTGCAAGGTGCTAGTGGCCACAGGGTATTGCCAGCCTCTCCTATTAATTTTATAGCTTCAGGGAGTTAGGATAACAACAACAACAAACAAACAAACAAACAAAAAGAGTGGGAAGAATTCACTGGCAACTTTAGAAAGAGATGAACAAACATCTCTCAAAAGTCTCCCAACCGCCCTTTCCATTGGAAATGGCTCCTCCCGAGGGTGTACATGCACAGGCTTCGTGGTACTTATTGTTTCCGTGGCTCACTTATAAATCCTTTATGTTACCGTCTCCATATATATTCTCTAAAGGGTCTTCCTACGTAAACTTTGTTAAAGAGTTGAGATCTAGCATTGGAGAGAAACATCCTAAGAAACACTGATAGTTGTGGGGAGACAAAGCCTGCACCTTCCCCACCACGACCCACGTAAAGCCCCTGAGTGATAGATTCACCTGGGTGCAGCAAGGCCTTGGAAAATGCCAACTGCTGCCCCAGGAAAAGTGTCCAGGTGACAGATTGTCAGCAGAGTGGACGTCCCAGGCCACTGAGTGGTCGTCCCAGTGGTCAGGCAGCTGGGACCCAGAGCCTCTGTCATCCCACCCACACATAATCCACAGCCGGGCCGAGGCCCCAGCACCAGCTGTCCTGAGAGCGCCTTTGAGGGAAGTCAGTGGAAAGAAGAAAACTGGGCAGCTGGGTCCACTCTGGAGAGAGAGCATCAGGTCCAGACGACCAGTGCAGGGTACACCACAGCTGTGACCCAAGACATTGGCCACCAAAGGCCTTTGACATCTTCTCCAGGATTCAGAGGACAAGAATAAATTAAGATCCGAAAGGGACTCGAGAGAGCGTTGGTCTATCTATAGCAATGTCTTCATTTTAGACAGACGGGCAGCACAGTCTCCTGCCCGAAGCTGGACACAGCAAGACACCAGCCAGGGAGGCGGCTAGCCCACGTGGCCCCTGCCTGCCGCTTAGTTGTAGGAAAGGTAGTCAATGAGCCGGGGAGGGATGTTCAACTTGGCGATTTTCTCCAGCCCTCGAACGCCCGTGGCCTTCCTCAAGCTCACCCTGCAGAGCTGTGACAAGGTCAGAGGCGTCTCTGGAAGAAGGGACCAAGGACGTACATGAGGTTAGTCTCAGGAAGAAGCACCACATCCTACAAGGTACTGAACACAAAGGTGGAATTGCAAAAGCCCCTCTCTCTCTGGCATTGGGATGTGCCGCCATGCCTCCCAGTACTAGGAGGCTGAACCCAGGGCCTTGGGTACACATTGTAAGTGCTCTACCACTGAGCTGCACCCCCAGTCCATTTTTCACTTTTTATTTTGAGACAGGGCCTCACTAAGTTGCACAGGCTGCTTCTGGCCTCAACCTTGTCATCCTCCTGTCTCAGCCTCCCGAGCCACTGGGATTACAGGCATGTGCCACTGTGCTTGGCTTTGTTTTGGTTTTTAAGACAATATCTTTCTATGTAGCCTGGGTGGGCCTCAAATTCATAATCCTCCTGCCTCAACTGCCTGAATGCTGAAATTACATGCCTGGCTTTAACACCCGTGATTCTATTCAATTCCCAACAAGAATAGTAGCACTCTGTCATGTTTAATTCATATCCCTTTTTCAGATGGTAAATATTGCAGAGCTGAAGTTCTAGAAAGGACAGCCAGGGCCTGTAGGAAGGAAGACGAGGACACAGAAGTCAGGGGATGGCCATGGGGATTTCATTTTGTGGGATCTCCTGTTTTGGGGTATTTTGTTTTGTTTTATTTTGAGCCACTGTGTTATCACTGGGCACAGATTTGTCAGCAGAGATCGAATCTGCAGCTAGGAGATTCTTCATCAAATGTCCACCCACCCAAGGCGTATGTAGAGGGTTTGTGCCAGAGCAGATGCTAGCTGCTTGCTTCCTGCTGCTCGAGGCCCCAGACTTGACTTTCCCCAGTGATGCCGCAGCCCACGGGGAACCCAGGAGGAGCAGGTGCATTAGCACAAAAATCTCCTGCCAAGTACTCCAGTGCACACCCCAAGGAAAAAGGACAGGAGCTCTGGACTCAACGCTATGCCATCAGCGGAAGCTCACAGAGAGCTAGCAAACTAGGGACCCAAACAAGACAGGCACAGCCTGGGACATAGGGGTATCCACACAGTGGAGCCTGGCTCACTTTCGTAGTACTCAAAGCACTTGGCCGGGGCGCTGCTGCTCCACGTGTAGTCGGATGGCTTCTTGCCACGGTTGTCCCGGGCATAGATGTTGCCTCCAAACTCAATGAGCATCTCAATGAGGTCAACGTTTTTCACCTTGGCGGCATGATGAAGGGCTGTCTCATGAAGCTTTGCTGCGTTCACGTTGGCCCCTGGAGGTCCAGAGCGAAGAATATACATCACCAAGAAGAGAACTTGGAGCCAAGAGAAAAACTGGCTTATACTTCTCCCTCCAGCACTGTGCACAAAAGCAATCCACACCAATTAAAACAAAATCCAAACAGCTCTACTGCAGTTTTCCAAAGACAGTTTTCAAAATCTAAGAGTAGTAATTATTCTTTTTTTCCTTATAAAGAGAGGGCAGCAATAATAAAGAAACATAACTAGAAAGTGAACACAGCAATATGGATGGGCTTTAAAGATATGATGATAGATGAAAAAAGAAATAGAGAAAGATATATAACCCAACACTATTCATGTCAATTAAAATACATGCCTCAACGGATAACATGTACCTTACACAAAGAGAAAAAATATTCACAGATACACATTAAGAAGGGGGACAGGGACAGAGGAAGGAAGAAAAGGAGAAAGAGATGAGGAGAAGGAGGGACAAAGAAAGACAATGACTGTATGGAACAACGGTAGTAACATGCCAGCCCTTTGAGGTAGGAGACAGAGACAGAGACAGAGAAGAGGAGCCAGCAAAATAATGAATGCCATCTGAGAAAGGGATCAAAGTTGGCTTATTATTTAAATACTAACTTCAAAGCAAAATAGCATTAAGGTGGAATCAAAGTGAAGCCTAGGCCAGCGACGTACAGGGATGTCCTAACACACCCTATTCCACCAGAAGCAGCACAGTCCTGGGACATAAACAGGAGTGGTTTAATATATCCTTTTTTGCAAAAAAAAAAAAAAAAAAAAACCAGAAAAAATGGTGACAAGGACTGTGGTAGGAAGGTGGAAGCTGAACAATTAGCCACTTGTGCACTCTTCCAGTGAGTTAAATATTTACTGTTAGTGACCAGATGAAAAATTACTTCACCACAATCACTGGACTTTCACCCTCACCAGCCCTCACCAGCTAGTTCCCTGACTCAGCCTCCCTGCCTACAAAGAGAACAAGAGCAACTGTCGCTGTGGCTCCTCTGTGGGATACAACGTGGCCACTCCACAGCTCAGCTTCTCATGTAGAGCCAGAGTTTCTGAAGTCACACGTGGCAGCACCCTCATGCATGTTTTTTTGTAGGCATGGAACATAGGTCTCCTTAGGTTTCCCAACAGGCCTGAGATCAAACCTCAAAAGCAAAGAATCACTACTGTGCTTTAAAATAAATAAATAAATAACTATTTGTGAGTATGCAAGAGTATATTACTGCTTCTCTCTACATATCAGTAGAAAGTAGGTTTGAAATGTTCCATGATGACATAGTAGTTCTAAGGAAAAATAAGGGGCTAGGGTGTAGCTCAGTTGGTAGAGTGCTGCTCTGTGCACTCTGAGGCCCTAGGTTCCATCCCCAGCAGTGCAAAAACCAGAAGGAACTGGTATCCCACTCCCAAAACAATAAGACATTGGAAACCCTATGAATAGCAGAGAAGCACTGTCATAGCACCAGGCAGGCCACAGCATTAGGAATCATTCTGTTGTACATAGAGTTGCTATGAGTCAGACCCGATTCGACGCCACCTAACAACAACAAAAACAAAGAAAAAATAAAAAGATAATCTTGCTGACATAAGATGGGCTATGGAAGGAGACCATCTGAAAAGACTAGACTGGTCCTCCCGGGTTAAACATAGAGCTGACAGCTCACAGTAGCAACAAGCACTAAGCTAACACTGACAACCCCACAAGGGAGCCTACTGCAAAATTTCTCATCATCTTTAATTTCCCAGGGATATGGAATCTCCCTTTCAAAACTACTGAGTAGCCAGGAGCAGTGGGGCACATGCCTGTAATCCCAGAGACTTGGGAAGTAGAGCCACGAAGGTCAAGAGTTCCCCGAAAGGAAGCCTGTGTAACTTAGCAAGAAGACTCTGACTCAAAATTTAAAAGTTTAAAAATAACTAACTAAATAAATAAAGTTGCTGGGTAACCTTTTAAGGCTATCATGGACATTTCAATGGTGCTCTTTTCCTTTCCAACTCTCTTCCACTACGTAGCTACCTGGCAATGCTGGGATAGCATGAAGGGTCCAGCTTACCCTCAGCTCCAAGGTGGGCCCCGACTGGTTTGACCTTTCTCCCCTACTCTAGTGATTAGCTCAAGTTATCCAGGCTTGAGCGAACCAGAATTTGGCTCAGCAGAGGCCAGAAGGATCAGTTTAGGTTTGGGTATGAGATCCGGTTTAGGCCAATGGAACATGAGGGAGGGGTGCCAGAGACACCCACAAGGAGACTTTTCACTCTTCTGAAAAAGCTATGGGAGTCTTAAAAGGTGAAATGGTTGGATGTTAAGCCTGAATCTACTACAGCCATCTGGCCACTCTCCTAGGAAACAGCCAAGAGTGGAGAAAGCAGAATTGCCAAATTCAATGGCATGGAGGCGTCTGTGGCTTCACTGAACCACCAGGTCAAACTGACTCTGCACCTGCTGTCCTTCTCACCTTTTGTTATCTGAACCAAGAAATGCCCTTCGTTGTTTACTCCCTTGTCAATGTTTCCTCATTACCGCAGGCCTTCCCTATCCACGGGTTCCACATTCGTGGATTTCACAAACCAAGGATCAAAAATATTCAGACAAAAGATGAAATCTACTCTGAATATGCATAGACCTTTTGCCCACCTTGAGAATCTCTCTATCGTGAGCCTTTTCCAAGCACCTGACAAGCAGCTGGATTCCAGATGCTCCATTCTCCTACCTGCTTCACTTCCTTCACACCCTCATCTCTCTCAGCCTCAGACAGCAGCCTCACCAGGCAGGTATGGTAGGCGGTTGCCTGTGTCCTCCAAAAGTAGTCAATCACATTTGTTAAATGCCAGTTACACACCCAGTACTGTGGAAACAGGATTAAGAATCCCCCCAATCGCAAGTTCCAGACCAGAGGCAGTCTGTGCAATTTAGCGAGACCCTGTTTCAAAAAAAGTAACAAAATGGGCTGGGGGTGCAGCTCAATGGTCCAGCACTTGCAAAGCATGCAAGTGCGAGGCCCTGGGTTCAACCCCCAGTACCGCAAAAAAAAAAAAAAAAAAGAAAAAAGAAAAAAGAAAAGAAAAAGAAAAATCCTCCCAATGACCCTACAGAATAGATTTCATTTTTCCAGTTTTATAGGTATAGAAACTGAGGCCAAGGTCTCCCTGACAAATGAGAGAGTCAGCTTCAAGCCCTCACCTGTCTGTCTCTGCCACTCAACTCTTGGCCAGACACAGCACAAGCCACCCATGCAGGTCCATGCCAGCTCAGCTAAGCCACCCACACGGGTAAACCCCAGCTCAGGTTAGCAGCCGCGTACCTGCATTGAGCAGCACTTTGACACAGTCCAGATGTTCCCGCGCACAGGCAACGTGCAGAGGGGTCCCAAAATGGCAATCGTGTGCCTCTAGATTGGCTCCGACGTCAATAAGAAGCCTCACACACTCGGAACTCCCTTAAAACAAATGGAAAAGCACGGAAACGTTCATGAGGACGTACACCGGAAGTGATAAGTGTGCCGAGTGCCAACTGGAACAGGGCCCCCTGTGCCTGGCCGCAAGGAACACAAGGGGAAACGGCCTATATCCCAACCAAAGGAACAGTTTACAACCCTCCATGGCTCTCGGGAGGCTGAGGAGTGGGGCGCGTCACAGCCCACCTGGCAGAGGGAGGAGAGGACTCTTGGCCCCTTCCCACCTCCGAGGCTTCCCCTGCACCATGTCTGCCTCCCTGCGCAGCCTCCTAGATGGACTCAGCGTTCCTCACTGTGCAGGTCACTCTCTCTAGCGCCTCCTCTGCCTCTTCCCTGGCTCCTCTTCCTGCCTTCAGTGCAGGTCTGGATGGAGGCTGGGGCCCAGCACACTCTGCCCCAGGCTCCACCTTCTCTCTTCCCTTAGTTACTGTTGGTGGCTATCCATCTCCACCTCCAGATCTGAAACCCAGCCCCACACCTACACTGTCTGCTGGCCCAGCTCATCTAGACGTCTTGCCCACCACACTGCCCTCTCTTTTTCCATCTTGCGGGTCCCTATTCCTGGCCAATCTCTTTCAGCCAGTGCCATCACTCCAGGCTCATCGCTGCACCATTTCTGGCCCCATTGTTTGCACCTCTCCCTAACACCAAGTCCTAATGACCCCTTTCCAAACCTTTTAAATGAATCCATCCCATGCCACCATCCTCCTTTGGGCTCTGAGTGCTTTGCACTTGGATCATTTCAATGACCCCAAAAGCTCGGCTCACCACTCATGCATGCCTCGTGCAGGGGGGATGCTGTGTAGAGAGGGGGGTTGACCTTGGCCCCATACGACAGCAAGAGCTTCACACATTCAACGCTGCCCGAGGCACAGGCGTCGCAGAGGGGGGTGCTGCCGTCGATGTTGCGGGCGTCCACCTCAAGGGGAAGAAGAAAAGGTGTCAAAGGGCAGGGTAAATGGCATGCGGTGCTTTCTCATCTTCATGCAGATTCCTCTCTGCAAAGACAGACAGTCCTTTAGAAGCACTAATTTGCACCGGGCACAGTGGCTCATGCCTATAATCCCAGTGATTCAGGGGGCAGAGGCAGGAGGACCGCAAGTTTGAGGCCGGAGGCAGCCTGCTTAACTTAGCGTGACCCTGTCTCAAGATAAAAAGTGAAAACAGGGACAGGGGTGCAGCCCAGTGGTAGAGCACTTGCAAAGTATGTGAAGCCCTGGATTCAACCCTCAAGCACTGCAAGAAAGAAAGAAAGAAAGAAAGAAAGAAAGAAAGAAAGAAAGAGGGGGAGAGAGAGAGCCAATTTGCTATTATGCAGTAAGGCCCCAGGCAAGAGAGTTCAAAGAGAAAGATACATAGGTGGAGCAGGGTGCCTATGAGCCTCCTAATTATAGAAGTCTCCCACTGGGGTTCTTTTCTCTCAGGGCAGGATAAGCTCAGCCCCACCCTCACCTTCACCCCAAACAATTAATAAGCACAGAGCATGACAGGAGAGCCTGAGCTTGCAAGCTGGGGGAAGCAGAGTGTTAAAGCTGAGTTTTCGGAAGGCTCAGCTAAAAGGAGTCCCCACGACTGCTTCCCATGCCTCACCTAGTGTGGAAATCATAGGCCAGGAAAATGGCAATGGCCCAGACTCACAGACTGCACTTAGAATCCGTCCAAGGTCAGCTTCTATGTGGTACACACTGAGACTCATGAAACTTGTTCAGTCCCAAGCTTTTGGGAAGAGTAGATGGTATACCACCTTCACTTCTCCCCTGCCCCAAGAAGTCTGAGAGTGGAACCCTGCGTTCCAGCAATGGGGGTATTGGGGGTAGCTCCTGCCAGCTCCCCAAGCCTGCCACTGAACAGCCAGCTGGCAACTAAAGCCATCCCTGGGGCAAGTACCCACACAAGGGAAAGCACCAAATTGGAATGTTCTGTTCCTTTCTTCCTTCTTTTTCTATCCCTCTCCTCCTCCGCAGAGAGCTGGTTTGCCAGCTCCTCACTTAGCCATTTATGAGGTATGGTGTGGTATTTTAAATGCATACACCATTGTTGTTGTTAGGTGCCATCCATCTGACCCATAGGGTTTTCAATGGCTGATTGTTTTGGGATTGCCTCAGGAGTGGATTGCCACATCCTTCTCCCATTTTTGAGGTGCTGGGAATTGAACCCAGGACCTCAGAGACTGCAGAGTGGTGCTCTACCAACTGAGCTAAAACCCTATGAACAGCAGAAAACCACGACAATAGTGTTTCGCCTGTTGTAGGTAGGGTCGCTATGAGTTGGATGCCGACTCAAAGGCACCTAACAACAACAACACTTAGCCATCCTGGAACCCAGAACCGTGCTCTTTGAACCTGCACAGTGGATGTTCAGCGCAGACCCAGCCACTCCTGGGAGTGTGTGGCTGGAATGTGGCTGGGCACCAAGCTGAGCATCCCACCTACCACTTTGCTCACACTGCCCCTTTCATGAGCACTTGGCAGCCCTGCGCTTCCTGGTCCCACGTGTGGCCCCAGCTTCCCCCTCAGCTTGCAGCACCAGATTCTGCAGTCCTGCCTTGCCTTAGCAATCTCGCTCAGGGTGCCCTGTCTGTCCCCGTGTTTGCGCTTCGGGTTTTCTTCCCTCTAGGGGGCTCCCGAGCTAGTTCTATGGACTCCTGCAGGGGCAGCCAGGCCTGGGGTCTGTCGCGCGGGCCACTCACCTGGGCGCCAGCCGCCAGCAGCAGCTGCACGCACCGCGCCTGGCCCTGCAGACTGGCCGCGTGCAGGGGAGTGATGGAGTCCACCGTGACCTGGTTCACGCAGGCTCCGTTCTCGATCAGCTGTTGTAACTGCAGGCTCTCGCCCCGCTGGGCAGCCTCGTGCACGGGCGTGCGCTCCACCCAAAAACCTGGACAGGAAATGGAGCTTGCGCTAAGACTTGGCCACTTGCATCCAGGACAAATGAACACACGCAAGGCTCCAGAGGCTCTAGTTGACACCAAAGGCACCATATGGTGACCACCTAATTAGTCCCAATACTGCTTGGTAGCACATATAAGGGTATCCTGGCCAGGAGCCCTGGGGCACCCCTGTGATACCAGCGACTCGGAGGTACAGGCAGAAAGATCGCAGGCTCGAGGCCAGAGGCAGCCTGTGTAACTTAGTGAGACCCTGTCTCAAGATAAAAAATAAAAAAGGGACTAGGGGTGTAGCTCAGTAGTAGAGCTCTTACGAAGTATGCAGAAGGCCCAGGGTTCAACCACCCAGTACAGAAGGAAGAAAAGAAAAGAAAAGAAAAGAAAAGAGAAGAGAAGAGAAGAGAAGAGAAGAGAAGAGAAGAGAGGAGAGGAGAAAAGACAAGACAGATACAGGTGTCCTGCTGTGGGTAGACCTTGTTCACCTCCATGACTCTGTCTCCCACCACCGCGCCCACACAAATCTCACCCTGCAAGCACACCTCTAGCTCACCACTGCTCCCTGCAGTTCCATACCTGTGCCCCTGCACACCGTACAGTCTCAAGAAGGGTCACCTGCTTTGCACCCCCCAGTGAACAGTAACCCATTTAGAGTCTTGGGGGGAATAGTGAAGCAGGGCTACAAATCGCTTTAGGATCAATGTGGGAGGAGAAAACCTCAAGGTAGAAGGCAAGGTTGCAGCTTTAAAAAGCAAAGGCATCGGGGTGAGTCCTAGGCCTTGCAGCAAAAAAAGAAAAGTGCACATCTGCAGAACCACAGGCTGGAGGAAGCCCTGGGGTGGAGCCTGGGAAGAAGGGGACGGGGCACACGCAGCTCCCGCCAAGCATCCATTCAACAGCATATCTACAAGGAATTAGCATTCTTCTTTGCATTGCACAAAGATGAATAAGATGCATCGACAGGCACTTTACAGTTAGGGACAAGGGGAATGTAGAAATAATCCAAAACATCATAATTATGGCAGAGGAGGAACATTTCAAGTGATGGGAACTCAGAAGCAATATCATCCAAATACCCTGGGGCAAGCAGGGATGCACCACAGAGGAGGGAAGCTGCAGCTACCCAGGCCAAGCTTTGCGCATTCATCCCTGTGTTCCTAGCACCTGGCACAGTCCATGACTCAATGAAGATGCTCTTGTCCAACCTGTGTGCTGAATGATGGTGTGAATGGATGAATGAATTGCTAAAATGAATTATAAAGTCTGGACATACAATTTTTAAAAGACAACCTAACCTTATTTCTTTATATAACCAATCTTTGAAGAAAATTCAATTATTGGTAACCATGTTTTCGAGTGAATAAATATCAGCCACAATGGTGTTAGCAGCAATTATATTAACAGCAACCAGACACAGCAGATGTGATAACAGAGAGAGAGAGAGAGAGAGAGAGACAGAGAGAGAGACACGTCTGCCCATCAAAGGGCACAAGAGTAGAAAGTCAACAAATGGACTGAGACAAAATATTTGCAAATCATATATCTGATAAGGAGTTAATATCCAGAGTACATAAAGAACTTTTTTGGGGTTTTTTTTGTGGTACTGTGGGCTGAACCCAGGGCCTCACGCTTGTGTGCTTTGCAAGTGCTGTACCACTGAGCTGCACCCCCAGCCCATTGTTTTACTTTTTGAGACAAGATCTCACTAAATTACACAGACTGCCTCTGGCCTCTAACTTGTGATCCTCCTGCCTCTGCCTCTGCCGAGTCGCTGGGATTACTGGTGTGCGCCATTGCACCTATATATAAAGAACTTCTACAACTTGACAACAAAAATCAAATAATTCAACTTAAAAATGGGCAAAGGATTTGAACAGATATTTATCCAAAGAAGACATTCAAATGGCCAACAAGCATACAAAAAGATTTTCAGCATCACTAACCATTACAGAAATGCAAATAAAAGTCACAGTGAGATACTACCTCACACCCATTAGGATGGCAACTATCAAAAAAAATAAAAGAAGTGTTGGCAAGGATGTGGAGAAATTGGAATGCTGGTATACAGTTGATGGGCATATAAAGTAACACAGTCTACAGAAAACAGTATGCCAGGCCCTCAAAAAACTTGTTGTTAGGTGCCATCGAGTCAGTGTCCGACTCATAGCTACCCTCTGTACAACAGGGGAAACACTATTGTCAGTGCTTCTCTGCTGTTCATAGGTTTTTCAATGGCAGATTGATTTTTGGGAGGGGGTTGCCAGGTCCTTACTAAGTATATCAATTAAAATACCATATGATCCAGTGATTCCACTTCCAGGTATACACCCAAAAGAATTATAAGCAGAGTCTCAAAGAGATATTGGCCCACCCATGTTTATATCAGCATTACTCACAACGATAAAATATGGAAATAAGCTATGAGTAAATGGGCTGTGGCTGTAGCTCTGTAGTAGAAGCATTTGCCTAGCAGGTGCTGAGCTCTGGGTTCAATTCCCAATACCGCAAAACAGTAGAACACCAAAGAAATGAGTAAATAAGCAAAATGTGACATATAGTATAAGCAATCCACTATAACTCAGTTTTGCCAAGGAAGGAAATTTGGACACATGCTATAGCATGGATAAACCTTGAAGACATTATGCTAAGTGAAAGAAGACAGTCACAGAAGGTGAAATACTATATGAGTCTATTTTTATGAGGTACGTAAAGTAAACAAAATTGTAGAGACAGAAAGTAGCATGACACCTACCAGGGACAGGGGCAAAAAGAAATGGAAAGTTATTGTTTAATGGGCATATACAGTCAGTTTTGAAAGAGGAAAACAGAGCCGGGAGCAATGGCGCATGCCTGTAATCCCAGCAACTCAGGGGCAGAGGCAGGAGGATTGCAAGTTAGAGACCAGAGGCAGTCTGCATAATTTAGCAAGACCCTGTCTCAAAAAGTAAAAACATGAGTTGGAGGTGCAGCTCAATGGTACAGCACTTGCAAAACACGGAAGTGTGAGGCTCTAGGTTCAACCCCCAGCACTGCAAGAAAGAAAGAAAGAAAGAAAGAAAGAAAGAAAGAAAGAAAGAAAGAAAGCAAGCGAGCGAGCGAGCGAGCAGTTCTGTGCATGGAGGATCAAGGTGGTCACACAACGATGTGAATGTAGTTAATGCCACTGAATTATACACTTAAAAATGGTTAACATGAGCTGGGTGCCATGGTTTTCTGCCTGCAATCCCAGCAACTTGGGAGGCTGAAGCAGGAGGATCACAAGTTTGAGGCCATAGTCAGCTTGTGTAATTTAGCAAGACCCTGTCTCCAAATAAAAAAGAAGTAAAAACTGGACTAGGAGTACAGCCCAGTGAAGTGCTCGCAAAGCATGAAGTTCAACCCCTCAGTATCGCAAAAATAAAAATAAAAAAACACAAAAAGAAAGAAAAGAAATACACATACATTAATTAATAAGTAAAAATCTGGGGGTGCAGCTCAGTGGTAGAACACTTGCCTATCATGTGTGAGGCCCTAGGTTCAAGCCCTCAGCACTAAAAAAAAAAATGTTTAAAAAAAATGGTTAAGATGATAACGTTCATGTCACATGTTCTTTACTGCAATTTTCTTATTTTTTTTTTTTTTAAACAAAAAGAACAACAAAAACACAGAGAAGCACTGGGGCATGGAGGGGGCTGTCACCTACAAGCTGCCCTAGGCAGAAGTCAGACATAAAGGAGAGGGAAGGAGTGCTAGCCACCTGTGGTGCACCTCAACACCCCCAAAACACTGGAGGATCCTTCTAGGGTTGCAACACAAGAGGAGAGAACTGCTGTCTTGTAAAGACCGGCGGTGAGCACCACAGAAGCTGATACCCCCATGAGAAGGTAAGGCCAAGGGCAGCTCGTGGGTGTGAACCTTAAGTTTCCTCAAGAGTGAGCGCAGTAACGCCGTCAGATAGGAAGCTGACTGCTCAAACCTGACCACAGGGTATTTCCAGCCCCTCTGCCTGGACCCCAGCTGTGGCAAAATGCCTCTTCCCAACCCCAGCACCATCTTCCTTGGGGAAGTGCCACCCTGGAAATCTGAGACCCTGCCCAGTTCTAGCATGATCCCATGATCCCACGGGGTGGGAGGGGGCTGGGGTTCCACCTCTAAATCCACCCCATATAATTGGTCTCCCATCACCAGCTCCTTCCCATCCCCCTCCCCTCAGGGCAGCTAAATAACAAGCTGGTCATGTGAGATCTGTTCCCAATCCTCCAGTGGCTCCTTTCTCCCAGATCAAATCTGCATGCAAGGTACACAGCCCAACATGACACAGTCCCTGCCTGGGTTTCCAGTGTCATCCCCCACCCCACCACACCCATCTCCAGGGATACTGAACTCCATGTGGTTCAGAGATTAGCACATGGTCTCATGCCTCTGTGCGCTGTGTGCTGTCCCTTCCCCGCTAGAATGCCCCCCTCAGACCCCATGCCCCGCCCCCCTCCTTTCCAGCCAAGCAAGGCAATTCCTCCTCCTCCACTAAGACCCAGGGGGATGTCTTCTCCTTCAGGAAGCCTCCACGTGTGTGGCCCACCCACCCATGCCCTTCTTGGTGCCACCTCTGCATCAACAGCTGATTTTCACTCTTCCCTTCCTAGCCTTTCCCCCAAGGTTCCCTGGGCACCAGGTCCAATACGGACCTGACAACCAGGTCTCTGAGTAAGTCCTCCCTGGAAGTATCTTTCACTCACCAGACCAAAGCCCCTACCCCTGTACTTGGTTCTGTCCCTGCCCCACTGAACCATAACCACCTTCCAGCCCCTTACAAGTCTACCTAGTCTCAGACAATGACCTTAGACTTGACATAGTTAAGCTCCCCTACTCTGACCTCGCCAGGGGCTGGTGCATGGATTAAAAGAAGAATTTGTAAACAGGGGAATATAACCCATAATTGCAAATGAGTTTTACTACATACTAATCAAAGGATTCCATAAACTTTGTAAGTTGATGAAATTATGACCAAAAGCAATGTATGCCTTAACTCTGTACCCCAGCAACATTTATCAATAAGGGGAATAACTAGTCTATTAAAAGATGAATTTGTGTTGTAGCAAAAGTCAAAGTTGCAGCCCCTAGACGCAGAGCATTTGATGTCTGTGGTCCAGGACTGACAGCTGACTCCAGTTCGCCCTACCTCTCTCTGCTGTAGTTCAGAGTCATGGTCATGCTTACAGGGTTCCTCATGCTCATCTGCTGCTTGCAGGCCTGAGCTAATGAATGGCTGAGCAAAAACCTTCGCCTCAAACCTTAGTGGATTACATGGACATTGTCTATACATCCATAGCCAGTGACCTGCTGATGTCACCTTAAGAAAAAATGACACGTTTGAGAATACTCTCATGACTCCTCTGCCCATGAGCCCTCATCCTTTCAGCCTGTGGACTGGGTGTGGACCTTTCTGGTTCCCTGATCCTACAGCCTCTCTGTATTTATGTGGGGCCCTGACACCCTCACATCTGAGGGTCAGGCCCTGCCCAAGGACCAAGCATGACCCTCAAGATTGAAAAGCCTTGAATGCCTCAAATAGCTCAGCATCAGCCTCCCCTCAGGGAGCTGATGGATACTGTGACCAGCCTCAGGAATCACCTGGCTCATGAGTTCAGATTGTCTCTCACTCACAACTAGCTCTACCACTTTTAACCATCCACCCTTTCAAAGCCCCCCTCTCCTCACTTGTAAAATGGAGATGATAATGCCTACCCCACAGGGTGGCTGAGAAGACTGAATGAACTAATGCCTGGGCCTTATTTTGTACAGGCCCTGGCCCACTGCAAATAGTAAGTGGCAGATGCCATGACTGTTACACAATCATTGTTTTCACTTCCGTAGGTCCTACTTGGAGCTCCTATGCTTTTTTCCACCACAAGCCCCACCTCACCCTCCGGGCCGCGTAACTCTAGCCTTGTCTGAGTCCCCTGAGACTGAGTTCAGTTCACCTGCTCAGTCCCTGGGTCTTCTGAGACTGAGCCCTGCGTTCTTTGTACATGGCACTCCAGGGCTGGCTCCACAGGACCCACGGCTAAACAGCCAGGAATCCTACACGCCAGGCAGCCACAGTGGGAGAATTTATATCAGGAAAAGCAACAAATCAGGTTTGTTTGCGGTTTTTTGTTGTTTTGTTTCATTTTTCTTTTTTTTCTCCCGGAGAGCCATTTTATCAGCATCCTACTTAGTCAGTGCAGAGGGCAGAGTCCTGCTCTTTGAGCCCAAGGAGTAGCCATTCAGTCCAGGCCTGGCAGCCCTCCCAGGGAGCCGGGAGGGCGCACCTGGCATGCTCCTGCCCTGCCCAGGCCCTGCCCACTGCAGAGCAGAGCGAACTCTCCAGAGACCATGCCCCATCCACTCTGTCTGGACCCAGTCTGGTGGACCTGACGTGACCCTGACAATGACAAGGGTTGTGACCGTTCCTTAAGCTGCTCCTCTCCCAGCCACCTCTCTGCAGTCAGCAGCCTCACTCCAACAAGGAGTGTTTTCAAATCCACCAAGGACGCCTTCAGGACAATGCTGATCCAGCACGTGGCTTTGAACGGGGCTTAAGTATCCAAGATGTGAAAACAATCTGTGGGCTCTGGAACAAGTCTTTCCCCAAAATAGCCCATAAAACATTCTGGGCTATAATGATGAGGCACAGCCCTCTGACATGCTCTGTCAATAAATGTCGATAAGCCGTGAGCGGTGGCGCACACCTGTAATCCCAGCAGCTCGGGAGGCGGAGGCAGGAGGCTCGCAAGTTCGAGACCAGAGGCAGTCTGCGCTAATTTAGCGAGACCCTGTCTCAAAAAGTTAAAAAAACGGGCTGAAGGTACAGCTCAGTGGTCTAGCTCTTGCAAGCGTGAGGCCCTGGGTTCAACCCCAGTACCAGAAAATAAATAAATAAATAAATAAATAAATAAATAAATAAATGTCGATAGAGGGAGGTGCTAGCCACATGGGCTGGGTAATCACTGATAAAGAACCATGAACAACCATGAACAGGCCTTGGAAGCTGCGGGGAATGGTTTCCTGAAGGTTCTAAACCAGCTCATCTTTAGCTGTCAGGGAAAAGTCCAGGGTCCTGACTGACTTATCCCTCAAAGCCGCAAAAAGCTAAGTAATGAACGTTAGAGCTGAGAAGGACCTTAGAAATCCCTTACATTGACACTCTCAGAAAAGGACAGCAAAGCGCACGATCCCTTTACCTTCCTCTGCTCCCCAAATTACATTGTGATGATGATAAAGACAGACAGGCAAAGCCATAGGGATACAGATCAGCGTCTTTGTCCTCCTGAGTCTATCTCCCTGCACTTGGGGTTTTATCCCTCCTCCCCAGAGTTTAAGGATGGCAACACCCGCTCTGCAGGATCCTGTAATAACTACAGACAAAAATGTAAGCCGAGAATGGCCCAAAGGAGATGCTTTATAAATGGTGTTGATCATTACCAACGAACTTTCATTGCTCGATCTGCATTTAAATTTTAGCAGATTTGAAATTATTAGCAATCACCTTGATTCCCAAGAGAAAATATATCTCCTTACTTCTACTTACAAGAACTCCTACTTAAAAGTTTGGATTGAGTGTCTTACTGCTTTTTAAGATATTTTTTAACCATGTCTTTTTATATGTTTCAATTACTGACAAAATATTCTTTGTCAGTAAACTTGAGGTCAAATGATATACAGTATGGTTTTTAGATGCATTCAGTGAGGTACAAAATTAAATATAAAATATTTTCCCTCTTAGAGGGACAGAACAATCAAATTGGATAAGAATGGGGAAAAGAAAGTGAAAGAGAGGAAGTGAGTAAAGTAAGTGAAAGTGAAAGACAGAGAACAGAAGTGAAAACAGCTGTCTCAAAAGTGAAAGCCAACCAGGAGGAAGAAGGTAATGATGGGCACTTCCATCTATGGCAGACCTTGTTGAAAACACACTTAGATCTCTTAACCTCCAAACTTTCCTCCTTTATCCTCCCCACTCACCCAATAATCTGCCACCTGACTCCTTCCCTGGCCTCAGCAATCCTAAAATGCTTATGACCAAAAGGGGCAGAGGCAGCCATTCCGCTGGTTCCTAAATCCCGACTACAAAGTATAGGAGCTAGGGCTTTGCATCAGAAAGACCTGAACTCCGTCCTAAGTCTTCTCTCCTTTCCTTTCCTTTCCTTTCCTTTCCTTTCCTTTCCTTTTCTTTTTTCACCTCTTCTTTTCCTTCCTTCTTTCCTTCCCTCCTTTCTTTCCTTCTATCTCTATCATTTTTTTTCTTTTTTCTTGGCCTTCAACTGGTGATCCTCCTGCTCCCACTTCCCAAGTTCTAGGATGACAAGTGTGTGTTACCATAGCGAGCTTGTCTTCTCTATTTCTGTTGAGGGATTTTAGGGAAGTTTTTCATTTTAAATCAGCTAAGCCTCAGTTTTCTTATGGTTGTTGTTGGGTAACATTTCACAGGGCCATTTTATGGAGAAAATAGATAATGAGGTACACAGTTTTCCCTATGAAGAATTCTATCGTCAACCTTAGCTTTCAACTTATGGGCCACATGCCAAATCTCCCAACAACAGGGTACTTCCTTTGGTGATCAGGGTCTCCAGCCTGGCAGAGCCTGGAGCTATGGGAAATGGGAAGCATAACAAGTCCTCTTTGAATTCATTTTTTAAGATAAGCTTCCCACTCTATGTATCTCTCTACCTCATAGAAAGTGCACCAGATTACTGCCTTCTTATTATATTTTTTTGTTCCCTACAGAAGCAAAAAAAAATGATACAACTGGGTGTATGTTTAGTTAAACATGGAGGATCGTCTCTGCCCATTCCCTGAAGACCTCATTAAATTGAGATTAAGAGGGCAATGAGGGCCGAGCAGGGTGGCACATGCCTGTAATTCCACCGGCTCGGGAGGCAGAGGCAGGAGGATCGCAAGTTCGAGACCAGAGGCAGTCTGCGTAACTTAGTGAGACCCTGTCTCAAAAAGTAAAAAAAAATGGGCTGAGGGGGCCGCCTCAGTGGTCCAGCACTTGCAAAGCATGCAAGCACAAGGCCCTTGGTTCAACCTCCAGTACCACAAAAAAAAAAAAAAAAAAAGAGGGCAATGAGGAATAAATCCACATAAACAAATAAACAAAAAGCAAGCAAGTTGAGAGACAACAGCTGTTAGGTGAGTTCAAGAACATTTGGGGAGCTGGAAAGTAGACATGTGATCCTCCCTACACTCTCTGCACCTACTGAAAAGGTCACATTGTAAGACTGTAATCATCACCACCCCTGTGAGGTGCTAGCAAAATGGAAAATCTACATGTTTTGGTTACAGTACACCATAAATATAGAATTAAAGGTCATAATGTTAAAATAGGTTTGAAACTCCTCTGATAGGCTCCACTTCTGCTGGGATAGCAGTGTTGTTTTGGATCCAACACATTTAGCTTATTTATTAGGGACAGAAATAAAAATGTCCGCAGAATGTATTTTTGGAGAACTATACTTAATTTTTAAATGACAATGTCAACAATGTCCTCGAGCCCCAGAACTTGTGCATCCATTAGTTTAAATTGTGCTTTTCTTCTCCAGATACATTCTTTAATAAACTATGCAGAAAACATTCTTGGAAGCGATGCCACACTACTGGACACTACTGAACAAAATAAAATGTATGCTTAAATAGGCTTCTGTGGTTAGCTGCTCATTGCGCACTCACTTGAACCAATCCAGTACAGATCACACTGTCAGGGTCAGAGTCTTGTGCTGCCTGGGGTGGAATGCCAAGCAAAAACAGATGCTTATTAAATGCCTTTGATCATTTTGGAGGTGGTTGTTTTGTAAAATTGATTAAAACATTTCCGCCTTGCTATGACTTCAATTTCCCATTCAGCTAAATTCACTCTTAAGATTTTTTTTGCTTTCATTTGCATTAGTATTTTTCCTTGGGTAAAAATACCTTCTTCTCTTCTCTTCTTTCTTTTTTTCTTTCTTTTCTTTTTTCTCTTTCCTTCCTTCCTTCCCTACTTTCTTTCCTTTCTTCCTTCTTTCCTTTCTTTCCTTTTTCCTTCCTTCCTTCCTCCTTTCCTTCCTTCCTTCCTTTCTTTATTTCTGTTTCTACCTTTCTCTCTTTCTTTCTTGGCTTTCAAGGTGCTTTTGCCTTTCGTTTCGTTTGGCTTATCATAGGCATAAAAAGGGGGGCTTCCCCAAAGAATGTCCCTTTGCCCTCGAATCCATTTTATTCTTGGGCTGCCCAAAAGGTAAAGATTGCATGTAACCTTTTTAAGACCGAACATGCCAAGGTAGCTGAGGGTGTCCTCATCTGCAATGAACCCCTCACGGCTGGGAGTGTCTATAGAATGCTCAAGACACTGCCCACAGCCTCACTGCACCAGGCTCCTGGGATGCAGTTCAGCTCCAACAGTGGGCTCGCGCTGGCGCTGCTCAACCAATGGGCCCCGTGGACATTTCCCGGGCTCTGCCCCTCAGCCGGTTAACGACCGGGCACACGCCCCTCACCCTTCCCGAAGTGCGCGGCGCTGGTGGGGGGTGTGCGATTCTGACACACCGCACCTGGTGCGTCCCACCGAGGACCAGCCCCGCAGTGCGCCAGCCTCGGACGAGGTGCCGGACACAGGAGATGCGGGTAGGATGCTCTGGATCTCTGTACCCTGCGCCAGCTTCGGCCCACCCAAGGGCTTCCGACCACACCTCGGGGCAGGTCGCGTCGCCCGTCTCCGGTACCGAAACCATAACCATCAGATGGGATCGGTGAATTCCCGGAGCGGCTCCCGCGGTCCTGTCTCCCTCGCCAGCCCCCAGCTCCCGCCTCACGCCCCGCCGCCTCCCGCGCCTACCCACGTCTCCCAGGAAGCAGTGGTCCGCAGCCCCGGACTCCATGCGGCTCGCTGGCAAGGCGTCCCCGCCTCCCGACCCTGCGACTCCCGGCGCCGGTACCTGAGCCGGGACCGGCTGGGGTAGCTCCGGGCCGCTGGGCGGGGCCAGCGCGCGCGCCGCCGCGCCGTGGGCGGGAGGTGGCCGCGAGCCGGGAGTTGTAGTTCGCGCTGTCAGCGCGTGGCGCCCAGAGCCACCGCAGTCCCCGGTCCGCTGTCGCTGCTGCTGCACTTGGACGAACCCGCGGAGGAGTACGTGTGCTTGTATGTGCAAAACGTGTATGTAAACATGTGGCCGGTGTGCAAATCGTGTGCCCAAGGGCAAAGCATGGATCCATGTGTTCGCACGCAAAATCTGCGTCCGTATGCAAAGCATGTTTGGTGCGCAAAACCTGTGTCCACGTGGAAAATGTGTCCAGCTACTAAAACTCACTCCCGCCCTTTGCTCTGATCTCTCTCCAGAAAGCACCAGATCCCCTTCACGCCTTAATGTTCAAGAAGCACTTTGCACTGGACCCAGTGTTCCTAATGCCTGTTCCCTCCGTCTTTCAGGATAAATCATAAAATTCAAGTCGTTCAAATCTGCTTTTTTTTTTTTTTAATCTTTTTCTTTATGGACAGTCCTTCACTGTTCTTCTAAGAGTGTTGGCAAATGGAAACTGGGGAATGGCTTGGCAGAACTGAAGAACCTGTTTCACGAATGATTCCACATGTGCAACTGAGTAAAAGATTTTGTTGTTTGTAAAGCAGCCTTCAAAATTCAGGTCTAACCTTGCCAACGTTGCATCCTTGTCACAAGAGTCACTCACACTGACCTCCTGAGCCTAAAGGTGGAAAGTAAATTGGGGCTTGAAAATAAAAATATCAGGAATCATAGAGTCTGGAAACAGGTAAGGACTAGGAAACACCAGCTAGTTTGGTCTCTCACTCCATGCACTGCCTCTCTGATGACCCTAATCTTTATCTCTAGTTGGGACCACAGACCCTTTATTTAGGAGACTCTGAACAGTATCTGTGGGAATCCAAAACTCCTGGGAATGCAGGGCCCTGGGCCTAGCAATGATATTGCAAGTCTGTTAGCAGTTAGTGTTTACCCTTTTTGCCACATGTCTACCAAAATTTGGCTCTTGAATGTTTTGCAAGTTTTCTGCATTTTTTTTTTTTTTTTAGTAAATGTCATAGATTTTTATACTGACATCTTTGCTGTGGGATGCTTTGTCCTATGACAGTGCCATATGTTTGTGTGTTTATATTTTTTCACTATCTCTTCCTTGACAAGTATCATCTAGATCTGAGTGTAATCCATATAATATACATGTATATACACCTGTATGTATGTATGTGCTGTGTATTTGCCATATATATTTAAAAGGAAATATTTGGTTACTGTTTATGTTGTAATGTTTTTTCCTCCATTCTGTTGCTTGATTTTAATATTTATGGCAGAAAACCTTTTTTAAGTTTTTATATATTTGGAAATACATTCCCTGAAAGTGTTTCCTTTTTCTTCAATATTGAGAATATATTTCCCCACAAGAGCCAGAATATGTGTATTATGCTGTTTTGTTCTGTTGTTAAGTCTTTGACCCAATTGAAATTTGTTGCAACGTATAGGATAAAAATATAGGACTTAAGCTAATTCTTCTCTAAATTGAAGTAGAATGGTTCCGAAGATATTTACTAAATAATAATCACTTATCTATTTTGTGTTAATATCCTTTGACAGCCATGCTAAATTCCAATAATCTTTTGAATCTGTTGTAAGGACTTCCGTGATACTATAAAAAGTTCTGTTATTCATTTAGCAATTAGTAACTGATTATATAGGCTGGGATTTAGCTCAGTTGATAGAGCGCTGCGCTGCAGTCTCTGAGATCCCGAGTTCAATTCCCAGCACCATAAAAATGGGAGAAGGACCTGGCAATCCACTCCCAAGGCAATCCTGAAACAGTCAGCCATTGAAAACCCTATGAGGGTCGCTATGAGTCGAGTACCGACTTGATGGCGCCTAACAACAACAACTGATTATATAATTAAAGGGAGAGAATTTGTAAACTAACCAACCACCTGTTATGTGTTTGAATATGAAATGTCCCCCAAATGCTCATGTATTGAAGGTCCCTATTTGGTGGTACTATTTTGGAAGGTGTTGGAAAGTTTAGGAGGTAGAACTTAGCTGGAGAAAGTAGGTCACTGGGGGGCATGTCCTTGGGGGCAATAACTTGTGCTGGTCCCTTCCTGTATTTCCCTCTGCTTCCTGTCTGCCCTGAAGTCAGCAGCCACCTCCTCCACACACTCCTGCTACTGTAATGTTTAGCCTCAAGCCCAAGGTAATGGAGCAGCCTACCATAGACTGAAGCCTCTGAAACCATGAGCCAAAATTAATTCCTCCCTGTAAGCTGTTCTCTCAGGTATTTGGATCACATCTATTGAAAAGTGGCTAAGACACCACTACCTGGATTTTTTTTTTCTTTCAGTAAAGATTGCTTTTTAAGAACCTACCATGGACTATAAAAAAGAACCAACAGATCTGTCCTAGAAGAAGTACAATCAGAGTGCTCCAGGAAGCAAGGATGGCTAGAGCGCTCCTGGAAGCAAAGATGCTAGAGTGACATATTTTGGACATATTGTCAAGAGGGACCAATCCCTGGAGAAGAACATCATGTTTGGCATAGTGGCAAGTGAACAAATAAAAGGAAGACCTTCAATTACATGGATTGACACAATGTCTGCAACAATGGGCTTAAATGTAAAAAAGATCGTATGCCTGGCAAAGAATCAGGGAGTGTTTCATTCTGTTGTACATAAGTTCACTATGAGTTGGACCTGACTCAAAGGCACCTAACAACAATTGCAACAGTATATGATACCTTGCTCTAATAGAGTTTCATTTCCTCCTTTGTCTTTTGTACTATTAATGTCATACAAAGTATGTATTTATATATTATAAGCCCATTAAAAGATTTATAATTACTGAAATATAGAATCTGTCTTTTAAATGTTATTGTTGTTGTTAGGTGCCGTTGAGTTGGTATCCAACTCATGGTGACCCTTGCATACAACAGGTGAAACACCATTGTCAGTGCTTTTCTGCGGTTCATAGGGTTTTCAAGGGCACATTGATTTTTGGGAGTGGATTGCCAGGTCCTTCTCCCAAGCCTACAGCACCTGGTGTTCCCAGGCGGTCTCCCATCCAAGGACTAACCAGGCCCAATCCTGCTTAGTTTCTGCGATCTGACAGGATCAGATGCAACAGGGCTACAGCTGCAGGCTGTCTTTTAAATAGGTAGTTAAAAATAGAATTATAAACAAAAATTACACTGTAATTTATATAATTTATGTAGCTGTGGACCGCCTGGGAACCACATGCTGTAGGCTTGGGAGAAGGACCCAGCACTTCCAAAAAACAATCAGCCATTGGAAACCCTATGAATAGCAGAGAAGCACTAACAATACTGTTTCACCTATTGTACGTAGGGACACTATGAGTTGGGCACTGACTTGATGGCATCTAACAACAGATACCTGCCTCTACTAGTACATATTATTTCTTCGTGTGAATTCAGACTGTCTTGTCTTCTTTCATTTCAGCCTTGAAGGACTCCTTTTGATATTTCATCTTTAACAAATATGTTAAAGAACAAATTCTCTCAGTTTTTTTTAAATCTGGGAATTTATCCTTTAAAATATAATTTTGCCGGAAATGGAATTCTTGATTCACAATCTTGTTTTTGACCTTGAACAATTTGACTCTGAAATGTCTAGGTGGGGTATCTTATAGGCGATCATACTTGGAGTTCATTTACAGATTAGGATCTTCTTAGTTCTTTCTTGGCTGGTGCACAAACCTGTGCACACACTCATGTGGCTTTCTAGGCCTGTAAGAATATGTTGGAGTTTTGCATATCTCCCTATGAAACTCTCACTCACTAGGTTTTCTTGTCCAGTTTCTCATTTACCCCAATTGGTATCATCTTCTCAGGTAGCAATACTGTTAAAACAGTTGCCACCAATTATTTTCAACAAACACCTTTGGATTGGACATTTCTCATTGAACAAGATTTCAATCAAATCAAAGAAAGATAAGCCCTGGGAATAGGGTTTTTAAATGGGCTTTCAGATATGTCAAATAGTGGAAAAATCTCTATATAGAGAACTTTGGCAGTGAGGAGGGCGATGAAAGCTTCAGTCCTTTCTAATGGCTACTAGGCTGCTGGATCTTATAGCTACCATGGTTCTAAGGCAGCTAGTTTTCAAGAATGCTTCAGAGCCTTGGAGAGGGATATGGGAATGGGACAAATTTAAATGCCACAAAGAGCTCACTGTTCTTACTCTGATTTGGCTATTTCTCTTCAATACTCCTCAGAGTATTTATTGCAAGTCTTCAGTTACATTCCAAAGTTCTGAAAATACTTATTTTGATGGCTTTTACTTGGGTTCTCAATGATTTTAGGAAGGAAAAGATTTTTGGAGATTTTTACTCTGCCATTTTGGAAGTGTTTCTCTAAGCAATTGTCATTTATTTATTTATTTATTTATTTATTTATTTATTTATTTAATTTTGGTGGTGCTGGGGATCAAACTCAGGCCCTTGTACAGCTAGATAAGTGCTTTACCACTAAGCTACATCACCAGCTCCAATTGTCTTTTAAATAAATTGTTTTAAAGGAGTAAATAATCTTTTCTATTTAACTGTAGCTCTAGCAGTTTCAGCATTCTTTGTTGCTTTGTGGTCCATGATTCCCCCTAAAATTATTATTATTTACTCTGAAGGATTTCTGTTAATGGTATAGATTGTCTAACAACAAGTTCTCTCCATTTTGTCCGAAAGTATATTTATTTTGCATTCATTTTTGAGTATAAAGCATTAGGTTGAAAGTCTCTTAATTTCACTATTTTAAGGCTATCATTCCATTATCTGATGAGTTCTTTAACATGGGGTGGTTTGAAAAACAGGTTGATGTGAGAGACTACACCTTCTTTCTCTGTGGTTATTCTTAGAACCTCAGCTGGTACTCATCCTCTTCTCATTCACTATCTATTTTTAATTTTCCTTACTGTTAACAACCATGTTAATAGGTCTCTGTCGCCTACCTGGTGGTGTGATTCAAACCTGGATTCTTTAGAGGTCTTAACCCATAGGTATCATACATTTATAAGATTGGTATTGCTGCTCTATTTATAGGTACGGTGGGGAAAGGGAGTACCAAGAAGCACTCAAATGTATACCTGGGTTATACAGGCATTCTTTCTCATGCATAAGAATAGCTCCATCTTCTCCTGCTGATTAGCACCAATCATTACTGTTGAAATGGTGACCCCTCTTCTTAGCTACTGCGCCCAGGACAGAAGAGTCTGAAGAATTCTATCATCAACCTTAGCCTTCAACTTAAGGGCCACATGCCAAATCTCCCAACAACAGGGTATTTCCTTTGGTGACCAGGGTCTCCAGCCTGGCAGAGCCTGGAGCTATGGGAAAAGGGAAGCACAAAGTCCTTCTGTGGGTCGTTGGAAATAATAGTACTTGGGGCCACTTCTGCTTCCCTCTCAGCCCTCAGCTTTCCTCTCTTCCATTCTGGCCTCCCTCTGGTTACAGATGTTTAGTAGAACCCTCTTTAGCTGCCCATTTATTTTCTCCTTAAAAATATCATGCCTTATTTGTCTCCTCCACAACTCCCTCTCTTGGTTGCCTCTCCAACTTTGTGAGTCATTCAGAGTAATTGTGACCCTCACTTTCTATTACCACCTCCCTTTATTACTTCAGACCCCAACAGTCCCATGGATATTAGTGAGCAGCTCTGTGACCACCTCTCTTAGTGTAAGCACTGGCTTTCATAGTCATCACATTTCCCAAGGATACTACTGGGGAAATCTTCAAGAATTAAGCCACCAAAGATTAAGCAATCCTGTACATCATATTACACGTAGAATGTGCTCCTTCTTGCCTTCTGGCTGGTGAGTAAACCAATCCCCAAACCCACCTAACCACCTTTTTTTTTCCTTGGACCATTCTTAGTATTACCTGTATTAGTTCTGGTTCTCTGAAAAGCAGAAATACAGTGATTTATTGCAGGAAATGTCTACAAGAACAAAGGCGGAAGAAGCAACAGTAGGCAAGAAAAGTCTTCAGATTGTGGCACAGGCCTGGCATTCACACTTCCATCGTAAATGGATGCAGGGAAGGAAAAGTTGTATAGGAAGAATCTTAGACAACTATGAAGTTCTGAGAAAGTCTCAGCTAGGCTGAAGAAGAACCTTTGAGCAAAGGTTCTCCATGAAAGGAATCTTGCTCTAAGCAAGAATGTCCCAACAGTTGTACCATCATCATGCTCAGTCATTGCATGAGCCTGAGGGAAGAATGGTCTCAGCGAGAAGCTGGGGTAGAGTCCACAGGGTGGCAGTTGAGGCTGTCACTGGACTGTCTTCCCCACAGCAGTTTCTTAGGTAGCAGAGTAAGGCATCTCCATGGACACCAAAGGAAGAAATGTCCATGCACAGAAGAGGGAGGAAACAGAATGGGACAGGAGAAACAGATTTCAAGGTGGACCTAAAAATATCTCTGCCAGTCTAGCAGAGAGCTCTGCACCAAACTACGGGAATCCTAGTTTGGACAAGGAATGGCTAGTTACACGTAGCACTGTCTTGTTCAGCCAATAGTCAGAGGTTGCCCTGAAAACAACATGATTTTAGCTCAAAAATGGAGGCAAACCCTTTAGGAGCTGGTAGCTGGGACATTGGCCAACCATACTCCTTGCACCCAGACAGTTCTTTAAGGAAGATATGAGCACCCAATTCCCAGGTTTGTAGCAGTGTGCACTACAGTTTGAGAACCATGAGCCAGGTGTGGGGGTACATGTTTGTGATCCCAGAAACTTAGGAAGCATAGGCAGGAGGATCACAGGTTCGAAGCCAGAGGCAGCTTATGTAATTTAGCAAGACCTCTGTGTCAAGATAAAAATTAAAAGGTGGGCTAGGGGTGCAGCTCAGTGACAGAGAGCTTGCAAAGTGCACACAAGGTCCTGGGTTTAGGCCCCTAGTACCACACAAAAATAAACAGAAACCTCACGACCTTAGCGCTACTTACTTAACCACTTGCCTGTCTCCATTAGTTCGAATAACAAGTGGTAATTATATATAGGTCATATTTTTGTAATTTTTTGTTGATATAATTTATTTTGTGCTACCTATTTTGTTGTGCCTGCAGCCATACCACTGTGATGGCTGATCTGTCAGATCTCAGAAGCTAAGCAGTGTTGGGCCTGGTTAGTACTTGGAAAGCAGAATGCCTGGGAACACCAGGTGCTGTAGGCTTGGGAGAAAGACCTGCAGCCTACTTCCAAAAAACAATCAGCCATTAAAAACCCTATGAGGGTTGCTATGAGTCCAACCTGACTCAAGAGCACCTAACAGTAACAACTATGAGAGATGGGGAAAAAAATAGTAACTGTGATCCCAAGAATTAAAGGCATCTCATTTTGACATCTCCCTCACTCCCACAGCTTCTAACTTAGTCTACTCTCCATGAGGCCACAGCAACAATATTTCCAGAACATTCATATGATGAGATCCCATCACATCTATGGCACACCAAAAGCCTGCCTTAAAAATTACTTGCCAGCCTCTATCTCACTGAACATTGTGTACTTCTATGCTCTTACTATGCCAATCCATTAGCCTATAATGTCCTTCTTTCTTCCTTTACCTACCAAAATCCTACTTAAGTAACCAATTTAAATGTCATCTCTGCCTTAAAGACTGCTGGTTCCCACAGTCAGATTTAATCTCATCTCCTCTAAACTTCCATAGCACTTAATTGTAGCTCAGTGGCAGAGTGCCTTCCTAGCATGCATAAGACCCTGGGTTTGATCCCTAGCACCACAAAAAGTAAATAAATAAATAAATAAATAAATAAAGTTATACTTATGGTACAACACTAAAGGCATATAAGACAAGTACATTTGAACCTACTCCTATACTCAGACTTGTATTAGACATATTAAATTATGCAAGAAGGGAAAAATATAGATTAGAAATCAAGAAGCAGAGCCAGCTGTGGTGGAGCACATGTTTAATCACAGCTACTCGGGAGGCAGAGGCAGGAGGTTCGAAACTTTGAGGTCAGAGGCAGCCTGGGTAATTAGCAGGACCCTGTCTCAAGATAAAAAATTTTTAAAAGGAGCTGGGCTGCAGCACAGTGGTATAGAGCTTGAAAAGTGTGTGCAAGGGCCGGACGCGGTGGCTCACACCTGTAATCCCAGCGGCTCAGGAGGCAGAGGCAGGAGGATCGCAAGTTCGAGACCAGACGCAGTCTGCGTAATTTAGTGAGACCCTGTCTCAAAAAAAGTAAAAAAAAAAAAAAAAAAATGGGATAAGGGTGCAGCTCAGTGGTCCAGCACTTGCAAAGCATGCAAGCGTGAGGCCCTGGGTTCAACCCCCAGTACCACACACACACACATAAAAAAAAGTATGCGCAAGGTCCTAGGTTCTGCTCCCCAGTACTGCAAAAAATAAAAAAAGGTAAAATTATATTTATTTGCAATCATTTGTCTAAGATCCTAAGGAATGCAAACATACATAGATACTAGATATAATGAGTTTAGCAAGTGGCAAGATACAATAAAATGGAAAAACAATTGTATTTCTACATATTAACAACAAATATTTGTAAATTAAAATGTTTACCACCTAGAATAACATCAAAATATAGAGATAAGTGTACCAAAATGTTTGCAACACAGGCATGACAAAATGATATTGCTGAAATTTCACAAGTCCTAATTAAGTAGGTAATGTTTTATGTATTTGAAGATTGACTATTAAGATGTTAACTCTACCCCAGATTGAGCTATATATGCAATGTAATCCAAACCAAAATCTTACCATTGTTTTTGAGGTGAGAAAAATGATTACTCTAAAATTTATGCAGAAATTTAAAAGGCTGAGCTGGGCGCAGTGGTGCACGCCTGTAATCCCAGCAGCTTGGGAGGCGGAGGCAGGAGGATGGCAAGTTCGAGACCAGAGGCTGTCTGCGTAACTTAGCGAGACCCTGTTTCAAAAAGAAAAAAAAAAAAAAAAGAAAGAAAAAAAAGGCTAAGGGTGCAGTTCAGTGGTCCAGCACACGAGGCCCTGGGTTCAACCCCCAGTACTACAAAAAAAAAA
>VMDO01008456.1:0-24141 GCA_007922755.1 Pedetes capensis
TGCCAAAAAAAAAAAAAAAAAAAAAGAAAAAGAAAAAAAGAAAGGAGAATGCTGGTACAAAGGTTGAAGTTACCTTTCACGGCCAGTTGTAATTATAAAATGGGATCTGTAATGTTTGTTGGATTTTCTTTCACAGAACAACTGCCCACAAAATATAACTGTCGAATGATAGAGTTATTATTACTGTGACATATGAATTCCTTCTCTTTGAGGACCAGTCATGACAATATGTTCATAATACCCTACCCCCTAAAGTTTCTCCTCTGTCCATTGTTCACTATTTTTCATCACCCCCTTGACACTCAATGTGGTTGTTGTTAGGTGCCGTCGAGTCAAGTCCGACTCATAGCGACCCTCATAGGGTTTTTAATGGCTATTTCAGGATTGCGTTGGGAGTGGATTGCCACATCCTTCTCCCATTTTGTGGTGCTGGGAATCGAACTCGGGATCTCAGAGACTGCAGAGCAGTGCTCTACCAACTGAGCTAAATCCCAGCCCTTTTGACACTCAGTAGGTGATAAATATTGTTAATCTTTTCCTCCTACCTATTAGGGTTAAGAATAAAACAAAAAACAAAAAACAAAAAACTTTGTAAAGAGTGTACCTTTAATTTGGATGAAAATAGACTTGAAAATGCCTAAGTTCCTGTATTCTTAATTCAAAAAAATTCTTTCACACTGGGAAGTCAACACATCTAAAAATCAATTGCTTGGGATAGCAGTAAGCAGTGTTGGCAGAATCAATACCCTATCAACCCTGATTTTCTAGTTTCTTTTGCCCTGTGTGCTATGTCCCTCTTTAGATCAAGGAGGCTAAAAAATGAAGAATAAATGTTATCATTTTTTTGTTCAGATACCGAGTGGGATGTGATGTTCTTCTTTTTGATAGCCACAGCATCTATAGAAGCATTAACTATGTAAACTTATAGAATTCTGCCCTCCCCAAAGCCAGAAGCCAGGGAATTGCTCAGAAAATACAAGAATCTATAATGTGGAGATATTAAATTATCTACTAACCTAATTATTCTTGGTCTTTTATCTACAATTATGCCTGCAGCTGTAGCCCTGTGGCATCCGATCCCATCAGATCTCAGAAGCTAAGAAGGGTCAGGTCTGGTTAGTACTTGGATGGAAGACCTCCTGGGAACACCAGGTGCTGTAGGCTTGAGAGACAAACCCGGCAACCTACTCCCAAAAATCAATCCACCATTGAAAACCCTATGAACAGCAGAGAAGCACTGACAATAGTGTTTCGCCTGTTGTATGTAGGGTCGCTACGAGTTGGATACCGAGTTGACGGCACCTAATAATAACAACATCTACAATTATACATGTTGCTTCATATAAGACAAATATAAAAGCTTGTCTTTTGGTGGATCTCTATTTCTGTTTAAGAGAATTTTGTTTATACAAATAGAACACACAGTAAATTTATTCCCAATATGTTGTTGTTGTTGTTGTTGTTGTTAGGTGCTGTCGAGTCGGTATCCGACTCATAGCGACCCTCATAGGGTTCTCAGTGGCTGACTGTTTTGGGATTGCCTTGGGAGTGGATTGCCAGGCCCTTCTCCATTCCCAATATAGTAAGATGTATTACATAGAACCATCAACTTGTTAACATACTATGTTAACATAATGGCAGAGTTTAAAAAATGAGAGAGAGAGAGAAAGAGAGAAAGAGAAAGAGTGTGTGTGAGAGAGAGAGTGAGAAATGGAGAGAGAGAGAGAAAGGGGGGCAGATGATAGGAAATGGAACATGGTGCAATAATAAAGCATTTTGGCCCATTTACCCCTTTCAACAATACCATCAATTCACTATTTAGGATATTACTCTTACAAGCTAAGGAATATGCCTTAAATGGCTTTCCTGGTTTTTTTCCTGTGGTTCCATCATTAATGAATTTATCTAAACTTTTTTACCTGATTAATATTTAAATCTGTATTAAACGTAGAATGAAAGGCGGAGAAGTTTGGGATAAATTGCTACTATTTCTTTTAAAAAATTCTCCCACATCTACTTCCAGAATTTTAGTATTCCCCTAATTTTGAATTTAGGATATTGATGCTATTTTCTTGTTTTTTATTACCCATGGTTTATGACTTTAAAGTGCTTTAACTTTCTTGTTCTAAAATTATTTTAATGCCTCATTACATAGAAATTTTCCCTGCATCCAGGATATTGAATACTTCTTGTTTGACTCTTTTAAGCATTATACTAAAACTTCTGAGAGGGGGTATATATAAATGTGAATATACTAATATAACTAAATATTATTTTAAAGTTGAAAAAAAGTGGTTTGATGATAAAGGTAATTAGAACATTTAATTTTATCATTGACCAAGTATGCCTTCTTAGGCACATTGAAGCTAAGAACTGGTGTTGACAAAGAAAAAATGTTGAACAGTTTTTAATGTTAAATAACTTTTAGAATTTTCTATCAGGACTGGATTGTTGAATGAGAAATCTTAACCATTACATGTTCATATTATATTTAAGGCTATAGATTTCATTCATTGTACTTTATAAAAATACATTCACATAAATACAAAACACACATATAGTATCTCCAAAACATACAAAGAATTCTTAACATACAATAAAAAAAAACCTGTTAAAAAGTGGACAAAATATCTGAATAGACATCTTCACCAAAGAATATACACAGATAGCAAATAAGTATATGAAAATATGCTCAATATCATGTCACTAGGGAACTGCAAATTAAAACAACAAAGAGATACCACTATGCAACTATCATTGTTGTTAGGTTCCTTTGAGTCAGGTCTGATTCATAATGACCTAAAGGGTTTTCAATGACTATTTTAGGGTTATTTTGGAAATGAGCTGCCAAGTCCTTCATCCATTTTTGTGGTGTTGGGGATCAAACCCAGGGCCTCAGAGGGTACAGAGCAGCACTCTGCCAACTGAGCTAAACCCCAGCCCCATACAAGTATTGTTGTTGTTAGGTGCCGTCAAGTCATGTCCAACTAATAGACACCCTCACAGGGTTTTCAATGGCTGACTATTTCAGGATTGCATCAGTAGTGGATTGCCACATCCTTCTCCCATATTTGTGGTGCTGGGAATCAAACTCGGGACCTCAGAGACTGCAGAGCAGCATTTTGCCAACTAAGCTAAACCCCAGCCCCATACAACTATTAGAATGAGTAAAATCCAAACACTCAGAATACTACACACTGGCAAGAATGCAAAGCTACCCATACTCTTTCATTGCTCATGGAAGGTAAAGTGCAGCCTGCTGGGAAGACAGTTTTGCAGTTTCTTACAAACTATACATACACTAAACATATAGCAGTCATACCGTTGGGTATTTACCCTATGTTAACACAAAAATCTGAATATTTGTTCACACAAAAACATGAATGTTTATAGCAGCTTTATTAACAGTTGATAAAAACTGGAGGCAACCAAGGTGTTCTAATAGGTGAATGGATAAACTATGGTACATTTATACATAGGGATATTATTTAGTTTCTTTCAATAATCTACAGAGCTACAAAATGACAATGACGTGGAGAAAGCTTAAATGCATATTTCTAAGTGAAAGAAAACAGACTGAAAAGGTTAAGTGTTATAAGAGTCCAACCATATGACTGACAGGGGGACTGAGTTTAGCTCAGTTGGTAGAGTGCTGTTTCATGCTTTCTGAGGACCCAGATTTGATCCCCAGTACCAAAAAAATGGGAGGAGGATGTGGCAGTCCACTCCCAAAACAATCCCAAAATAATAAGCCATTGAAAACCCTAGGAGGGTCTCTATGAATTGGATAGACTTAAAGGTACCAAACAACAAACAACAACCATATGACATTCTGGAAAAGGATGGAGGAACTAAAGAAATCAAGTTGTCAGAGGATTGAGGAGAAGGGACACAGTGTGAAAAAAGTGAATCATAGGGTAAACTATCGTGTATAATGCTGAAACAACTAATACATTAAATTATGCATTTGTCAAAACTCATGGAGCTATACAAGGCAACAACAGAACCTTAGTGTAAACTATAAACTTTAGTTAATCCAATCTTGGTTTAGTTAATCCAATCTTAGTTCATTAATTGTTGCAAATCTAAAACTGCTCTAAAAAATTAAGTCTATGAATCCTTTTTAAAAATAGTCTAGACTTTAATAATATATATGATTGAGTACAAAGAAATAATTTCTACTGATGTTTTTAATGGTTCCTGTTCCAAATATGTAGAACAAATGGGGCTTATTATTAATTATAATTAATAATATCTTTGGTGATTCATTAAGATCTACTTATCAAATGAATTGTATCTTTTTGTGAAATATGAATAGTTATAAGGGTAAAGTTATAATGCAAACACACCTTAGGAAGTGTAGGAAATACAAGTATTCAATATATAGACTACTATTACACTTGTAGGGGTACAGTATCTCTTAGATGTTTGAGGATGGAACATGAGATCCAGTAATATTTTAGAAGTCTGATCTGATAACTTTAAATATGATTACATAAAAAATCTGAATAATAAAAGATAGATATCAAAATTCAGTTGGTATTTTCTCTTTCTACAGACAAAATGAATGATACCCAGGAATATATGCTAATGGCTAAAAATAACAGGATGGAAATAAATTTCATAGAAATTCAGAAGAAGGTTTGAAGAACATATTTTGAATTAGATCTTGAAGGATGGATATGGTTAACATGGGCAGAAAAGATGAAAACATGGTGTAATTGAGACACAATAGTATTTACAAAGTCAGGGAAGCAAAGATTCAAAAGTCATGCTCATAAGATTGAAACTAGAGCTATCTGGAATAGGAAGTATGACAAAATAACAGGAGAAGGTAGAAAAGGAATTACGGCCAGATTGTTGAGAGCCTTGAATGGCAATTTAAGGAATTTGAGCATATATTTAAAGACAATAGTGAGTCACAGGGCTGGGATTTAGCTCAATTGGTAGAGCACTGCTCTGCAGTCTGTGAGGTCCTGGTTCCATTCCCAGCACCACAAAAATGGGAGAAGGGCCTGGCAATCCACTGCCAAGGCAATCCTGAAAGCAGTCAGCCATTGAAAACCCTATGAGGGTCGCTATAAGTTGGACACGACTTGACAGCACCTAACAACAACAGTGAGTCACTAGAGGTTTGAAATTTGAAAAATGCCAGGATAGGAGTTGCATTTTAGGGAAATTAATTGGATGTGAATGGTGAATAAGAGGAAAAAATGATCGGAACTGTTCTACACTGATGTTATCAATTGGTGCTTTCTTTGATCTATAAGGGTAGTTTTTGGTTTGGGTTTTTTGTTTGTTTGTTTTATGTAGTACTTGGGGGTTGAACCCAGGGCCTCGCACAAACATTGCAAGTGTTCTACCACTGGGCTGCACTCCAGCCCACTTAGTTTTTAGTTTTTATCTAGAGACAGAATCTTGCTAAGCTATACAAGCTGCCTCTGGCCTTGAACCTGCCATCCTCCTGCCTCTGCTCCCAAGTCATTGGGTGTTATTTTTTTAAGTTAATAAATATCTGCAAAATACCTTAGTTTAAATGTCTAATTCATTAAATTTAAGTAGTTATTACCCATCTATACAAAAGCTATACAAAAGCTCTTTGTGGTCTTCAATAATTTTTAAAAGTGCAAAGTTATTGTATGACTAAAAAGGTTGAAAATAGCTTTTCTAAATTAATTTCAGTTCTCTTAGTGTGTTTAGTATCAGTTTAAGTATATGTTGTAAATCTCTTGTATTTATGGGGTGAATATCTTTAGCAAATTTATAGCCCTCTATATACATAGGTTTATAAATAGAAATTCTATGCACATACATAAAGAAATGTTCAATGTACTCCAAAATATCTACAGAATGTCTTAATGGCATTTAAAACTATCAAGTTGCCGGGCGTGGTGGCACATGCCTGTAATCCCAGCCGCTTGGGAGGCGGAGGCAGGAGGATTGCAAATTCGAGACCAGAGGCAGTCTGCGTAACTTAGCGAGACCCCGTCTTACAAACTGAAAAAATGGGCTGGGGGTCCTGCTCAGTGGTCCAGCACTTGCAAAGCATGCAAGTGCAAGGCCCTGGGTTCAACCTCCAGTACCACAAAAAAAAAAAAAAAAAAAAAAAAAAAAAAAGCCTATCAAGTTGTAAATCCTAATTAAATCACATAAGTAAATAGTAAACTGTGTAAAAAATTCATATTTGCTCAATTAATGCTAGTATGGCCTTAATTAAAGAATAAACCTAAGAAACATATTTATACTTCTATAGTTTTTGTGCATCAACACAATTACAAAGATAGCAAAGAATTTTTCTGCATAAGTGCTATATTTTTTACATTAAAATCCTGTATCTCAGTATTATATTTTTGACATATCTTGCAGGTAATTTCTCCAATTCTTAAATGTATATGTGTGTATATTTGCTAAATTGTAAATTCAAAAGAACTGCCTTTAAAGAGCAGATGGCTCTTGACCCAGTCATCTTCTCCTTTTTTTTTTTTTTTGGCGGTACCTGGCGCCTGCATGTTTTGCAAGTGCTGGACCACTGAGCTGCACCCCCAGCCCATTTTTTTTTATTTTTTGAGAAAGGGTCTTGCTAAATTACACAGACTGCCTCTGGTCTCGAACTTGCGATCCTCCTGCCTCTGCCTCCAGAGCTGCTGGGATTACAGGCGTGCCCTACTGCGCCCAGCATCTTCTCCATTTTGTGGACATCTTTGGTCCCTCTCCTCTTTGTCTTTTGATTACAGGAATCTTTTCATTTTTTTAATTTTCCTTGTCAATCAGAGATGTTTTAAGATTTTCATAGACTACAAGTACAGTTATTCCTGAGACTATGCTTCACAGATCAATCATACTAAAATGCATCCATGTTACTCAATATATACAATATTTCATAGTTAAAGTTTTGTGTAATTTTTCTTTTGATATTATTTGGCTTAAAGTATGTCATTGAACTTACCTTCTGCAATAAATTTTCTGAAGATAGCATGCATCCTTGAGAATTTTTTCAAAGCTAAAAATATCAAATTGTTTTCAATTGTCATCAAAAATTATTAACTGTAATAAATGTTTTATGTTAAATACTCGACAGTACCTAACAACAACAATCTTTATTTTATTTTCAAATTTTACTGCCAATGTCTTGATTTTAAAGTTTAAAATATACTTGTAAGCCCTTGAAATTTTGACAGCCTCTAGGCTCTGTGCCTGTGGGCCAAATGAATAATATGTACCCACCTTTACTGAAGTCTTTTTAAGACTACCCTGGTTTCTTTTCACCAGCACCAAATGTCATGAACATATAGCCTAAATCTGAGCAATTTTCTTCAATTTACCTCTCGTACCCTAACTTTTAATCTCTTCATTGATTTTCTCTTGTCAGGGTTACCCATGACCTCCTAGTTGTGCCAAATCAAAGAGTTTTTTCAATAGTTATAACTTTTTTCTATGCATCCTTTGGCACTAGACATTCTTTACTCTGTCTAATTGTCATTGTTTCATTAATCTACCCCAGTGTATCAATTTACTTAAAAATGATCACTGTATATTCTCAAATCTATTGTGTACCCTTTCAGCAGTTTTAGAGGGCTAAACAATCAGACATGGATTAGAAAGAACTGAAATGACACATACCTGAAATTCCACCTATGTGGAGGCTGAGGCAGGAGGATCATAAGTTTGAGCCTGGGCAACATAGCAAAATCCCATCTCAATTTTTCTAAAAAGGAATATTAATTTTTGTGTAACCATGTCTATAGATCTTTTGACAATTTATTAGTTTTATGCTGAAAAATCATTTTTCATCCCATTATCTAAAATATATTTTATTCTAGTTTTTATAGCTTGAATTTCAAACATAAATTCAAATTTCCTTAATTCCCCTGGAATTAATTTGGCAGTAGAAGTTAAGATGCAACCCTAAACTCATATTTTATTCTTTCAAATAGCTATCTTATTTTTTCAACATTAGTTATTAAATATTCCATTCCTTTTCTTTTTATTGGTATGATATCTTTTAGCTTTTATTAGCTGTTTTGCCCCATAGGCTTATATGCCAGCTATTTACCCACATTAATTTATTACAGATTATCCATTCTCAAGTGGCTCATTACATTTATAAGTAGATATGATTCTAGGTGTTACTAATAATTCTTGAGCATATCCTCTAAATCTGTGCAGAATAAATCAATACCATTCCCACAGAGCCCTTCAGATAGGTGAAGACATTGTTCATATTCACCATCATCCATAGTTTCTTTCACCTTTTTTCATACAATATAAAGTCCAGACTCTTCACCAGTTATATTATTTACTTAAAACCAGTATCTCAACAACAACTGGACTGAGATATATTGCTTAAGACAGGATATAATTCATTATTTTCCTTGATAGGGAACATAAACTTATTTTACAGTAAACTCATTATCTTCCTTAGGAATATTTTTAGTTATTTCATTATTTTAGAGTTTAGATATTCAAATCTAAAAAGTGTGCCTATGAAAAATAAATTCTGTTTTAGATTAGTATGCTTTTCAAGATTGTATTATAAATTTTATTTAAATAAAGCATGTTATATGTAAAGATAAATGGTAACTATTCTAACAAATGAGGAAAGCTTCTTTATTTTCTTTAAATTAATTATGTAAAAAAATCATGATTTGTGAAGAAATAAATTTCAAAATGCCTTATGTGGTGTGTGCAAAATTTAAAGTATATTAGATAAATGTAAATTAAAATAGAAATGTCATAGCATTGAAGATGACAAAACATACTTTCCTCGCCTGATTATTAGAATTTTTCAATGCTAAAAGAAATTAGTTCAACTATTATTAGTTTCTTTAGTTTCTAAATAATAAAAAAATAGTGCTCCACAAGTAAAATATTGCAGGCATAGTTATTAGGCACCTCCAAAAATGACACCAACCCCAATAGGATTGTCGCAACATTTTCTGTAACATACAAGTTATTTAACAAATATTTATAGAATGTTTGTTGTCAGACCTCATTCTAAGCACAGACATTATTGATGTGAATATTACCTAAAAACAAATTGTGAATTGTCAAATATACCTCAATAAAAATTAAAAAATAAAAGTGAATTTTAAAGTTAGGTAATGCTCCATATCAGCCTACATTTAACTTCGTGTTCTTTATACTTTGTGTTGCTGGACAACAGACTGCTACCGTTATAAATTTAACAGCATATGACAGTGAATGAACGTATTTATATAATAGTGAAAGTCATCGTGACTTGATTAAACGATGAAAGGCTGAGTAAGTCATGAACAGATTTATCTCATCTCTCTAATTGCCAGGCATCCATATTTGATACCTTTGTGGAGGCATTCCAACCATTCTCGCCTAAACTAGAATAATACAAAAATGATTCTTAAAACTAAGTTGAAAAAAGATTCTACTATGCCTTTATTTAAATTAACCCCCAAAGTACCTTGGAAACCTCCAGGTGCCCCTATGCAGTTGCTTAAGAGATGATGAGTTTTCACTCAATCCAAGAGAATGTTTACTATTTTAGAAGTGGTCACACACTGATATCTTATATTGAGGTTGCAAAATGCCCAGGATTTCATTCATGTGAGTAAATCATGCCAAACACAACCTTTTTTTTCTTTTTTGTTTTGAAACAGGGCCTAAGTTCAACAGATTGCTTCTGATCTCAAACCTGCTATCCACCTGATTCAGCCTTCCCAGTTGCTGGGAATATAGGCATGTGCCACAGCACCCAGGCTCCTGTCATAATTTTTTGACTTTTAATTCAGGCATCTCAACCTTTTTTATAAATTGGCAGATAACTCATAAATAAGTGATACATGAGTATACTAAAAATCATGGCACCCAACAAATTAGCTATTCCTTCCACTTGTCATTGACAAATTTGAAAGGTGTTATCTATAATGTCATGTAGCTCTTTTCTATCTACTCTTCAGCCATACCACCCTGGCGTCTGATCTTATCAGATCTTGGAAGCTAAGCAAGGTCAGGCCTGGTTAGTACTTGGATGAGAGACTGCCTGGGAACACCAGGTGCTGTAGGCTTGGGAGACAAACCTGGCATCCCACTTCCAAAAAACAATCAGCCATTGAAAACCCTATGAATAGCAGAGAAGCACTGACAAAGTGCCGAGGATGGCACAGTGTTGGGTAGGTAATGTTTCATTCTGTTGTACATAGGATTACTATGAGTCAGACTCATAATGTTTTTGTGGATCAGATTTGCCACTCCCGCAGATGTCTATTGGTTGGACAAATAAACTGTTTTGTTCAGGCCAAACTGAATTTTAACTAATGCACCTTAATTTCCTGTCAGGCTCCTTCTTCATAAAATGCACAAAAAAATCCAGGAGCTCATTATTTTTCTTAATTACCTTAAGCCACCAGCCAGAAAGGCAAGTCGTATTTTCAACAGTATTTTTATTAACCAGGTATTTATTTTCATAGCTTTAATTTTGCTTCTAAAGTGATGAGATTAAACTACAAGAAAAGATGAATACAGCACCTGTGCTTTCATGTCTTTCAGTTTCCTATTCTGAACTTTGATGTCATGAGAGGGCCCAAATTTCTTTTGGTGCTGTCATTCATTCCTCCATGTGTCAGCATTTAGTTAGCTTTATACATCTTCACTGAGTCGCCTTTATATCCTGACACATGTGTGAGGAAGACCTGAGGCACCCTAGGAAGCTGTATCGAACCTATATTCAACTGCTTCCAAGCAAGGGCATGACCTAATTTCAGCTGGCTTTTCTGAATGTTCCTTATTGTGACATAAAGCTTGAAATACTTTTGTGATTCTTTAAAAAAAAGAAAAAAAAAGACAAGACTCACTATTCTTGTTTAGAACGTAATTGTTCATTTGCAAACAAAAGAATGTATTGGGCTCTTAACTATGTTCAGTCCTCTGCATGTTCGTTCAGCTCCTCTATATCAGTTGATTCCATTTACCATTTTCTTGAGGACAGTTTGGATTCTCTCACATCTTTAGATTTTTTTCTTCTTGGCTTCCTTTCTGAATTAGTTCTTGTTTTTGTTTGTGTGTTTGTTTTTGTTTCTTTGTTTTTATTTGGGTTTTGGTTTTGTTTTTGGATGGGGGTCTCACTGTGTTGTTCAGGCTGTCCTTGACCTCATGATCCTCCTGTTTAAGCCTTCCAAATAGCTGGGATTACAGGTATAATCTACCCTCTCTAAAAACATATATCTTCTCAAACAAGCTGGAACATAGAATAAAAGTATCCAAGCCTTTCACTTTCATATCTAGCCAAAAAGATAGCTTATATTTATATTGCACATGATCACTGGCCATTTCCAACACAAGGACAAACACAACAAACATGTTCCAAGTCAGTCTCAATTGTTTCCTAGGTGTCCTTACATCTGAGCACTTCTTCCAGTACGTATTGAGTTCCTAGATGCCTTTCTTCTCATCCTTTCTGGCTGATCTCCATGTTACTGCTTCTATACTCTGTTTCCTGGGAAGTTGTACAAAATACTAGAATGTACCACTTTCACGTCAAGCCTAGTTGCCTTAGGCAAATACAAGAGAACAAAAATACCCCGCATAAACCTGATAGCAATGATCTAAATTGTTTCTCAAATTTATTCATTACTCTTACTGTACACATTTCCTCAACCGACAAGCCCAGTGGATGTTGAGACTAAGACATAAGTCATTGAAGTCAATGATCATTTCAACTCCAGTCATTTTGAGAACAAACTTGGGAGAAAAGTTTGGGGGATGCTATCTTTACTGCAGTAGGAATGATAATACATTGGAGTTTTAATGAAGATACTGAGTTTGGAATGATGGCGGTTTTATGTATTCTGTTTCTAAATTTGGCATGGGAAAATCTGGTTGAGATCTAAATCTACAACAAAATTGTGGCTGTCTACTACATAATGTAGCATTAATAGAATTGTTTTTCAGCAATTCAGCATAGTACCAAAAAGTTTCAGAAGATAATCTGACTTTTAAAAATATAGCAACAATGTAGTGGTTTTAATTTTTTAATATTTAATATTTAGTTATTTTTCATAGTGTTAAAGAACTATCCAACCATGTCACTTAAAGTATATTCACATATGATCCTCTACCCTGCTCCCTTCTTTAATCTACAATCTATAGTCACATTCTAGAATTTCATTTTCCATGATTTGATCAAAATACCACTTCAAAAGGAGAAAAATCAAAATTTCTCCATTTGTTTATGGTTGTATTCAGAGCTTAAATTTTGCTAGCAAGAAGTGTACTGGGAAATACATTAAAGCATAACTACCATTTCTATTTAATGCTTTCTTCTATTGATAAGATGGAATCCCTGAATGCTTAGTTGTACTGTGGAAGTGAGAATTCTTTGGCTTGATGTCAATATGTAATCCCTAGAATCCTAAAAGATTCAAAGATAATGGCAACATATTTCAGCCAGTAGCTTCTTAATTGCATTCTTCTATTAATCACTTTTGGGCTGGGATTTAGCTCAGTTGGTAGAGCACTGCGCTGCAGTCTCTGAAGTCCTGAGTTCAATTCCCAGCACCGCAAAAATGGGAAAAGGGCCTGGCAATCCACTCCCAAGGCAATCCCAAAATGGTCAGCCATTGAAAACCCTATGAGGGTCACTAAGAGTCGGATACCGACTTGACGGCACCTAACAACAACAACAACAACGACAACAACATTAATCACTTTAAAAGGCATATCTTAGTTGTGGTGAATATCTTGGTGATGAAAATTATTTCATTCACTGATGCCGTAGCTATTGTAGATGAGGTCTCAATTAGTTTTTGTTTGCTTCTTCATAAAATCAGGGGATTTAAGTAATTTGCTGAATTCTTAATGACACCTAATAATCCATAAGACACTTCTTTGGCCTCCACCACAGAAATAAAGCTATTTTTCCTATTTTGACTCTAAGAAAGGGAATAAAAAGTATTTACTGATCTGAGATTTTAGAATTAATAATAATGTTAGTACTGATATATGATTTATAAGAATTGAATATAAAATATTCTAATATTTAAAATGATGTCAAATATATAGAGAATCAACTTTAATTTTGAATATCCCTGCGAGAAGTACCTGTTTTATATATAGACAATACTCAGTGAATATTTATTTCTAGCCAAGAAGTGATTCTTTCTAATAAATATATTTGAAAGTGGAGTAACAGTCTTATATTATCCATTGTGGAGAAATTGCTAATAGAGAAATCAATGACTTAAGTTCTATTTTATTTTTAAAATTGTAAGTCATTTATTTTCTTGTGAACAACTTACAAAAAGAACTTCTATCAGGGACTGAGTTTTATCAAAATGTCCAAATTATATATGTAACATGTTGTTGTTGTTGTTGTTGTTGTTGTTGTTGTTGTTGTTGTTAGGTGCTGTCAAGGCAGGTTGAACTCATAGTGCGTCTACTTACAACAGAACAAAACACTCCCCGGCACTGTGCCATGCCTGGCACTCAGTGTTTTTCTGTTATTCATAGGGTTTTCAATGGCTTATTGTTTCGGGATTGTTTCAGAAGTGGGCTGCTGGGTCCTTCTCCCATTTTGGGGGTGCTAGGGATCAAACTCGGGCCATCAGAGAATACAGAGCAGCACTCTACTAACTGAGCTAAACCCCAGCCCAAGAACATACAGCTGTCAGTATTTTGTTTTGAGGTGTCAACCTGAAATATAATCAAGTGACCTTTATTAATATGTGCATTTTATTTAAAATTGACTTCCTTGAAAGTAGTGAAGCAGCTAGACAAACTCCAAATTATATGCAATTAGATTGAAATAAATTTGTTCCATCAACTAAACAGAGTGACTACTCCACATAAAAGGCAAATCTCTTGTCAAGCTGTTGTTGGGTTAGTACTATTAAGTGAACATGCTGTGCACATGCTGACTATGCTGCCTGGAGAGAATGATTCAGTATTTGAATTGAGAAAGAAGTGAGTCTATCTTCCTCTTTATTCCTCTTTATTCCTTTTTTATTTACTTTCACTCAGAGCGGGTGGCACAAAGGACTGTGGAGGTAATGACCTCCAGCAGGCTGGACACACAACCTGCTTCTAGATTCTCATTCTTTTCCTCTGAACCCTAGAAAACACTCTTGTAAGGTAACACAATTGACACACATGGCTGGTAATGTTAATCTTGTATTTGGATCATTTTACTCTAAGAAAGCATGCCCTGTAACTGTTAAATAACAGATCTAGGACAGAATCTTGGAATACATTAAAAGAAATTAGAAAACTAATCAAATCAAAGCCAGCAAGGAAGAAACATAAGTAGATAAATTATTACTGAAACCCAAAAAGTATAATTCCCATCAAATCAGCATGAAACTCAAAACAGTTCCACATGATTGCATAATTGCTGGTATCAAATATAACTAAGTATTCTGCAACAAAAGAATTGATTCCATGTCATCATCATCATTGAGGAATATATCAATTATAGTTCTTATCAATTCTGTATCTATTTTATAGAAGCCTTTAGATGACTTGTTATGGGAAATAAAAAGAATCATGTCATTGATTGAAGGACTTATTAAGAAAATCAGTAAAACACTAGAAAATATTTAGAAAGTGTATCAGCATGTGGTGCAGTGATGGTAATGTTTTGTTTTGAAAGAATTTAAGTTGCAGCAGCTAGTTTCAGCAGGGTTAGAACTATGCCAGAATTAGAGACAAACTATTTGGTTGTGCAATAACAGGGTGATACTTATCTAGTGGCATATTATTGAAGTGTTATGGGAACATAGTTGAACTGTATTTACAGACTCATATTTCTATACCAATTTATTGGCCACTTCTCTTTATCATTTATGATACCTCTGGAAGTCAAGAAGCTCAGTTTTCTCCTTTGAACCAAGGAAGGGGTGTTCCCTAAATCATACAGGAGGAAGTATTCTGTTTACTCTGTAACCACTGGAAATTCTAATCTTTTATTTAGAAAGAATTATTTGTCCAAGCATGTAGACTATTTACATTTACTAAATACAACAATTTGTTGTAAATGGTTCCAAAGCAGTTAGAATACGCGTGGACACCAAAATCCCAGGATATATGACAAAAATATCATACTTTTATAAGAAATAGAAATAATTGAAGCAATGTCTTCCAATTATTATAGTTTCTTAACTAGACCCTTGCCTCTTACCACCCCCGGACTCTTCATACTTATCCTTTATGTATTCACAAAAGATATGATGTAAGGTTACTCTTGTGCTACAGAAACTTTCAATGTGCCTTCTATAAAAAGCAAAACAAAATAAAACCTTTTGTATTCAGAATTCAAAGCACCCCAAAATCTGACTACAGCCTACTTTAATAATTTTCTCCCATTATTCGTTTACAAATTGTCCTTTGGCTTCAATCAAACTGATTTACCCATTTTCTTCCTCTCTCATGAAAATGCCAAGCACTCTCCCTGCTCTGCCCATCAGTTTCCATAATGACATAGAATTCTTTACTCCAGTATGTTCCAACATTGCCTCATGGACCGGACTATCTTATGCTTTTGTAAATTCCCAATACTTGTTATGGGAATTTTTACTTGGCAGACTCCCATTAAATGCTGAAGTAGATAAAATGATATATAAACCCAATACTAACTAGAGTATCAGATTATAAATTAGCAAATGAAAGTTTTTAATCATTATAGGATTAAAGAATTATGAGTGCCCTAATCATATTAAATGTCAGAGTAACTAAACTTAAAAGATTGAATAACTGAAGTATTTCCTTCTAGTTTTATGACAGTCTTGGAGTCTATCTAATTAGATAATTACAAAATTCCATGGTTAACTCTAACAATAGTTCATCTCAGATTGTGTTTCATGATGCCAACTCATAAGGGTTGTTATTGTTGTTAGGTATCGTCGAGTCAGTATCCAACTCATAGCAACCCTACATACAACAGGGGAAACATTATTGTCAGTGCTTCTCTGCTGTTCATAGAGTTTTCAATGGCAGGTTGATTTTTGGGAGTGGGTTTCCGGGTCCGTCTCCCAAGCCTGCAGCACCTGGTATTCCCAGGCGATCTCCCATCCAAGCACTAACCAGGCCCAACCCTGCTTAGCTTCAGAGATTTGATGATCTGACGGGATCAGATGCCACAGGGCTATGGCTGCAGGCATCATAAAGGTTAAGGAAATGCAAAAAACATCTCTAGTTTTCATATCATCTATAGTTTTTCTTTTTTGGTTTTAGCCAAACTTCTCTTAAACCTATTTTTATTTTTAGCATGCAACTCTTATAGTGGTAACAACTTCCATATCGTTTCTGTTTGCTATGTAGTATACCACATCTATTTATCTGTCTTGCTTCTAACATAGTAGAATGTTAAGAAATGAACAATAGATCTAATATTTCACAAATTAACTAAAAAGTCTTTGTTCTTATCCATAATATGATTCCACCAATATTGAACATAGTGTATCTTAATGCTCACCTTAATAAATGTTTCCAATATTCTAGATGATAGCCCAAATGTTTTTTAGTCTGTTACACAGTGTATGTCTTAAATCATTCATTCATTTATTCAAATTCCATGATGCTTTTGCTGTAGTATGCAGTCTTTATTAATGCTAAGCAAGGAGAATGACATCTGTATTCCAGATGTAGATATACTACATTGTTTATTCAGAGTTATTATCATATGGTCTGTTTTGTGTCTTAACATTCTTCTTCATAATGCCCACTATTTTATTGGTCTTTTGACTACCACTTCACATTAAGATAATATCTTTAGGGAAACATTCAAAGTGATTTCTTGGTGTTTTTAATAAAGAAGTAATTATTCAATGCCTTTTATCTTATAAATATGTCCGATTTATTGCAAAATGCATTACAGTAAAATGCATCTACCAGTTTTCTGTCTACCTATATATGAGTGGTAGAGCTCCTACCTGTACTCTTTGAGGACTCAGTTTCAATCCCCAGCCCTGCAAAAATGAAAGAAGGATGAGGTAGTCCACTCCCAAAAAATAATCCAGAAACAATCAGCCAATGGAAACCCCACGTGGGTCACTATGAGTCAGACCCATGCAGGTAGCTATGAGTCGGATCTGACTCGGCAGCACCTAACAACAACAATATATGAATGCCCCATCTTCTAACAGTTGGTCATCAGTAACTTAGCTCACCAATTTAAAAATGGTGGTGTAATCTGTAAACTTGGAATTTTCAGTATACAACCTCACTTTTAGATCATTTCTAAATATGTCAACTAAGTTAAATCATCCTGCTGATCATGGAGGACTCTCTCTTTTACATGTTTTCATTCAAAATATTCATTCAAACTCATTCCACATTTGTTCCCTTTCTTAAAAAAAATCAATGTTTCTCATTGACTGAGTATGGCACATATTTGTGGGCAAAGAATATCCTTTTAGAAAAAGAGGTCAGAAACATAGGAACTTTTTCCAACTACATATACTATGAGGCTATTTTGATTACCTCCTCTCTCTCCCCTTAGGAAAGCCATCCTCTGCCTTGATTAGGCTTATCACAGTAATTAGCCAATGATAGTAATTGAAGTGTTCTCTAAACAACAGGTATCTGAGCAGAGAAAAATTCACAACTATTCAAAGCTAGATTTTAAAAAGTATCTCATTTCCTCTAGTAGAAAGGGTCAGGTTGGTCCAAGAATCATAATAAATAGTAATTCAAAATGATAATAATAATAACTTTGTTTCTTGAAACACATCAAATCATTTTATAGGTCTAAAAAATGTTTGCGTGTTTATTTCCTCAAACAACTCTAGTAAATAGGTATACTTTTCCCTTTCCTCAATGTCTATTCCACCAATATTGTGAATGCATTGTAGCACCATAGTAGTGAGGCAGGGAAGATCAGGCAGAAGAAACAGCATGAAAGAGGTACTGAAGCATAAAGCACCATGGCCTTTGGAGCTAGTTTGCTGTACTTGGAGCAAATGCAAGGTGGACTGCCAAGAAAAGAAACAAGAAACACAGGCAAGTTTAGATCATGAAGAATTTTATGTAGCTAGTTGATTTTTATCCTGTAGGACATGGAAGAGCCACTGAAAGTTTCAGAAAGCTGCCTCCAGCAGCAATGTGGCAGACAGATTGGCAAGAGGTAAGACCAGGAAAATGATGATAGTCCTGGTTTAGGCAAGAGTGGGAGAAGACCTACTCCAAGGAAAGAGCAACCAGGCTTGGGGGTGAAAGTACTTATTTCTTCAAATAGGTTATATTTGCATAAATGGTTAATACAAACCCTACATCCTATTTTGAACAAGATGCAAATTCTTTAAAAATCTCAAAATATTGTTGATATTTAGAGAATTTTATAAAGCTATATCTATCATGGCACAGTTCTAACATGCCAATAATGAATCTATATGTGCCTAAATTAAGACCTCAAGAAGAAAATATTCTTATTTATTTTCAATATAAAATCAGACTTATCATTTATTCAGAATACAGAATGCACTCATCCCCTTTGCCAAAGTCTTTGCTAGTCCAAGCTACTTTCATATTCTTAGTTTTTTATCTTTCAAAGTTGTATTTGGGTGCAATTTAAAGCAAAATGAATTTAATGGGAGAATGAAAAAGGGAGAACAGTCATAGAATCATTGAGCAAAGGAAAAAGTTAGCTTTCTTCCTCCTGGTAAGAGTCATTGGGACCTACCCTTACTTTCTTACCCTGTGCTTCCCGGTTCTGTGCCATGGAGAGTGGATCATGCACGACGAATCAAGAAACACAAAGTTAAAATAGAATCATGAGAGATTTGAAAACTATTTGTTGAAAACGAGAATCGTGAGTCTGAACTAAAAATATTTTTGGACAAAGGGTAGATCTCTAGCCAATGTGAGAAATGAAAGGATTGTGGAACAACAACTCCATTTTAAGAAATCTCAACTGAGAACATCTAAATTTAGGAAATATGTATATTAGGAGCTTACTATGCATCTTGGAAAAAATACTTTTTTGGACAGAAATTTCTGTAAGATATGTTAAATGAAAGGATTCCTTTTAGTGCATTTATGTGTGAATAAGTTATAAAGAAAAACAATAATGTTTCAAAAATATATATGTTGTCTAAATCAAGAAACATAGTAATGATGTGCAATTAGTGAGTGTCCAACTGTTTAATTAAAAATAAGTCAATACACTACTTAGCATAAGAAAATTCAACTTAAATTCTAAATGACATGTCTGTAGTATTTTAAACAAGTATCAAAATTTTTTCTCGAGAAAATCAGGATTGCTTTGTTTGTGGTTTAAGAATATACATACTGTATCTACACTCTCTGGATACACAGTTTACAAACCATACTAACCAAGATTGCAGAATCAATCTCATGTACCTAAATTAGAAAGAAGCGTTTGGTTCTTTCACAGAGATAGAATTATTACTAGCAATATGTGAGTTGAAGTGACAGCACAAAATATGCAATTTCTCAGATCAGCTAAAGTCTGCATTGAGAGATAGACATGATGTCAGATAAGCTACTTTCTCTTCATAATTTTGATAACAACAAAGGAGTAGTTATTGACTGTATAGCTACCCAATGTCTAGCCTTGTAGATAGATCTGTTGTGCAATATGTGGGGAACATAAAAAAATAAGCTGTGAGGTCTCTTTGAGAAATGAATTGTCTTCTGTAATACAAGACACACACTTGGCCCAAATAACAAAAGGAGATTCTAAATGGCAAAGTATTAAGAAAGAAAACAAATCTTTGTCACTAGTCCTGTCAAGGAGGACTTTAGAAGACAGGAAGGTGTTGAAGGTTTTGAAGAACTCCATTAACAGGGGCAACACTTGAATCAGGGAGAAACAACCTAGAAGGAAACAGACTAAGAAAAATGGAGAAGGTGGGGTGAAGGGCCTTGTGTTCAGTGGAAGATTTGTGTCACTAGATAAACATCACTTCTCCTTTGTGGTCCACAAAGATGCCAACTATCAACTCTGGCTTTTGATATAGTAGAATTTGATGTGGGTATGTTCCTTCAAAAAGAAAACCTAAAAGAAAAGCCAAACAAAATTTGAAAAACAAAGCATAAATCAAACAAACAATCCTTTCTTTGATATTTGCCTCATACACTAAGATCACACAGCTCTGGTTTCTAGTATGTCTCAGCTCAGGGCAGAAAATCATATTGCCAAAATAGAGAGGCTGCACAGTTTTTACAAGTGTCAGGGGGTTTCAGATTGTTTAATCATTATGTACATGACTGGTATCAAGAGTCCTATTTTTTTTCAGACTACAATGAATACAATATGTGGGAGTTAAAATTTTTTTTTATGACTTGGCTGTTCCTAGAACATTTTTGGAATTCAGTAGTACTCCCACCTTGAATATTTAGTAATGATTGCCTAGACTGTGAAGAAATGACAAAATATAAGGAGGAAAAACAAAGGAATCATGGTACTACAGATTTAGAATTTGAACCTAATTTGAGTGCATGCCTCCCAGACATTGCATGGAGTCAGTGATTACATGGACACTAATACAGACCTGAAACACTGAAGTAAATTATATTTCATTTCACTAACATCAAACATCATTATCTATAAGCATTACTTTATGTCTCACAGGAGGACATGGCAATTCACTCTGGAAGCAACCCCAAAATAATCAGCCATTGAAAACCCTATGAAGGTCGCAAGAGTTGCACCTGACTCGATGACACCTAACAACAACGTATGTCTCAACATATTATCCGTGTGTGGATCAGTGATATATTATGTAATTAAGTGTGCAGTTTATTTCTAGGGACACTGAATTTGGAGGTGTTTTATAAAGACTTGCAGAAGTACCTTCAGCAGGGATCTGGGAAAGAATATCACTTTTCTTCCTCTCTTCAGAAGATTATCACTTTTTCCCCTCTTTTCAGAGTCCAGAGTTTGCCTCTCTCATGATACTTGATGCTCTGGCTTTACTTTCTTTGCACTGGTGCCATTGTTAGTTGTTGTTGTTAGGTGCCATCGAGTTGGGTCCAACTCATAGTGACCCTATGTACAACAGAATGGAACCCTCCCTAACACTGTGCCATGCAATATGTCACTGCTTCTCTGCTATTCACAGGGTTTTCAATGGCTGATTGTTTCAGGATTACTTCAGGAGTAGGTTGCCACATGCCATAGCACTAACAAAAACATGAAGTCTGTTCTTGATAAAGACAAAGGAGATAGTCATAAGGTATGGTGTCAAGCAAGGAATATGATAGCTGTAAAAATTCATTGATGGGCTAAGAATCCAGCCCAGTGGTAGGGTGCTTGCTTAGCATGCATGAGGTCCTAGGTTCCATCCTTAACATCAAAAAATCATTTTTAATGTACGAGCAGTGGATGTGCTGGTAAATATTTAGCAATGGGTTTTCCAAAAGAAAAGACTCTGATTTATAGTTTTTGCCAATTTTGCCAATTTCCAAGGTATAAGTTCTTCTGCCACAGCCAGCATCAGGCCCATATCAAACTACTGACATGATGTTGGGAAGAGGTGAATGTGAAATTGGAAAGAGATGCACACTCTTGGCTCTCAGGAGCCCTGATGAACCAGCTCCAGCACATTTCCATCTAAAGTTCCAAGTATAGTTCATGCCATGACCACAGCCTGGCCTTCGTCCCTGAAACTGTATGAGATCAATTTTTAAGAACATAAAATAATAATGTACAGTGCTATAAAAATAACAGTTATAGTTATCTCCCAAATTCTACAAATCTTCATAGGAGCAAATTGTGCAGAATTGTAGAAGGGCTATAAAATAAAACAAGAGTACTTTAAGATTCATTACTTAAAATAAAGATAGAAGAACCTAGCTCCTTTATCAGATGGGAATAGAAAAACACTTAACACAATGTTGAACACAGGTTCATTTTTTAAACTGTTTTTCACTCTTCTATCCTAAAAAAAGAGAAAATAACACTGTAAGGATGTGCAGTACATGGACTATGAGGTTAAGAAAATACACTGAATTGATTTACTTATTACAAATGTTTTGATTCTAAGAGAGTTTTTGAGTTTGCTGGAGGCATCTAGTGGTTGTGCTATTCCTCCTGAGAACACCTAGTGAAGAGAGCCTGGTGGGAGCCTCTTCCAAGTTTGAAAGCAGCCAAATATGTGCAACTCTCTTCTCCTCTGTCTAGGACAGCTTATATCTTCACACCAACTACAGCATTGTAGGAGAAACAGATAGCACTCTCACACACTATCTACTAGACAAAGATTTTGAAGCATTTTGGAAACTTTCCAGAAAATTCATAAAATAGACTGTAATGTTCACATTCATATGACAAAAGAGGAAGAGGTATGGTTGAGTATTAACTATATGCCCATAGTTAAAAAAAAAAGAAATTAAAGACAATAAAAGAAACCTTACTGTTGATCTTTGTAGCAGATCAAAATATATTTACATTAAATGGTATATTTTATTAAATAACCTGATAAAAAATACCCCCGCATGTCTGTCACCTTGTCATGCTGTGGGGGTTTGTGTGTTGCTGTAATGCTGAAAGCTATGTCACTGGATTTCAGATACTATCAGGGCCACACATGGTGGACAGATTTCAGCTGAGCTTCCAGACTAACCAGACTAGGGAGAAGGACCAGGCAGCCCACTCCCCAAAAAATTGTCCATTGAAAACCCTATAAATAGCAGAGAAGCACTGTCAAATATAGTGCCAGAAAATGAGCCCCCCAGACTGGAAGACATTCAAGAGAATGGGGAAGAGTTGCCTTCTCAAAGTACAGTTGACCTTAATGATGGAAATGGAGTAAAGCCCCTGGGACCTCCATTTGCTGATGTGGCATGACTCAACATGAGAAGAAATACAGTGTCTGCAACTATGGGCTCAAACATAAAAAGATCGTTTGCATGGCACAGTGCTGGGTAGCGTTTCAGCTGTTGTACACAAAGTCGCTATGAGTTGGATTCAACATTCCAGCACCTAACAACAACAACAATAAATAAACTCATTTTAATCAAAGAATAGTGTTGAGTAACCTAGAAAAAATAGACAAAATACTTGTACAGGAAAAAAGTACTTTGACTTTATCAGCATGACTTATTTTTTCTATAAATTGAATTAATAGAATAAATTTCTAAAAGACAAGAATTTAGGAACTTCAAAAATATCCACAACTGTAACTTACCCCACTACTTTTATGAAATATTATCATAAAGTTGGTTTTGTGGATTTTTTTCTTATGTACTACATTTTCACTTGTATGAAAGTCAGAAAATATGAGAACATAAAGTTCACTCTGATTTCTATAAAGACAAGAGCTTGGCAATAGAAAAAGCAATTTTTAGTCATTCTGTTCTTAAAGAGTTTCTTCTAGTGAGTATTATCTTAAAATGCATGAAGTGTGTTGAATCTTAAATTAGGAAAGAGGGAACAGGAAAATCTTGGATGAAAAATAATCCAAATAAAACTGAAACCTTTAAATGATAATTAATTAGAAACACAAGTTTACTATGCTGGAAGTGCATGTTTATGAGTTTAAATGACCTTTAAAGATGACTCAAAGCCAACTAATAGCTCACTTGTGGACTACAACTATTTAAATGTGTTCTTTTTTTTTTTTTTTTTTTTTTGGTTCTTTTCTTCCCAAAAAATCAGTAGTTTATTCTGATAAATATAAATATCTTGACTTATTCATCTGATCAAGCTGAAGCCTTCTTATCTCAGCACTTTCCATTAAGTTTTCAGAAAATGTTTGCATGTTTTATTTAATTTGATCCCCACAACAACACTCTTACTATGAAAGGAGTGCTGTGCTTTATAGAGAAAATCATATCAACCAAAAAAATGCTACCTAGCCAAAGATAGCCTGCAGCCATAGCCCTGTGGCATCCGATCCCATTAGATCTCGGAAGCTAAGCAGGGTCGGGCCTGGTTAGTACCTGGATAGGAGACCACCTGGGAACACCAGAAGCTGTAGGTTTGGGAGAAGGACCTGGCAACCCCCTCCCAAAAATCAATCTGCCATTGAAAACCCTATGAACAGTAGAGAAGCACTGACAATAGTGTTTACCCTGTTGTACAGAGGGTCGCTATGAGTCGGATACCGACTCAACGGCACCTAACAACAAGCCAAAGATAAATAACCTCAGTAAAGATTTAAATCATTTGATTCCAACATTTGCAAAAAAATTTGACTATTTTAATTCTTAATT